>JANSTS010013601.1:22150-35817 GCA_026546915.1 Sylvicola fuscatus
CTCTCAGTGACATTACAATTTACCAGCTACCAGCTACCAGTCCCGGTATTTGTTGTTCTCGACCATGCGTTTCATATGCGTGCTAGGTGTTGTGTGTCGAGATCCTCGAACCATTGCTTTCTTATTACACGTTGCCCTCATCTGACCGCAACCAATTCGTAATAAGCATCCCAGCCATATTAATTCTCAGAATCCAGCGTGACTTTATGTATATGCTGAAGCATGCGGAAATACTTTAGTGAGATGTCGGACTTTGTCCGATGGTTTCTAGCCTGTAGGTGGATGTTGGACGTTGGTAGCCAGTACACACATTTAAAACAGTTTTGTTGTTGTTGTTATTTGCGCAATTTATTTGTGTGTCATTGTGTTGATTACCTGCAGGTCACTGCACTTCTAGGAATCGCAACAACATTGTAATTTGTTGTGCTTTGTGTTCAATATGACGTGTCTGTTTCATTTGTTCACTTAAATTGGACTTAGTCGTTTTTTTTGAATTGAAATACTGATCGGCTATCCGGTACAAACGTTCTTCAGTCTAAATTGATAAGCGTATCACAAATCTATCAACATAATATTATGTAGTTATGATAACGATAAGTTTTATCTTATCTACGTGTATTTAGGTTATATCACAAGCTACTTTGTTTACCCACTCAAATCTTAATTTAACAGGAAATCCGCTGAACACGATTCGCCGATTTTAAGGCGAATTCTCGAGCGTTTTCTTAGTAAAACAGCGCAACACAAAGAAGCCTTTAACCTAGTTTTCTTTTAATTATTGAAATTACACTGATTTTCACTTGTGACAACAATTTTTTATCGTTGTTCATTTTTCGTTTGGTTTTCTTACATGAAATTATGTTTAAGTCAGGCGTTTTTGCTGCGAAATTTCTCTTTTTCGACTGTTATGTGTGACAATATTGTATTTGTGAACAGCCGATTGTGTCGACTGAAGGCCGATGATCACAGTGAGAGTCTGATCGGTGTTACTGGATATGTTAACATTAATTCATGGCCAAAGTTCATATGTGATATGAATGAAAACGTGTTTTTTGATAACTGACCGGTTTTAACGTTTTTTTTTTTTTTGTTGAAGAACCGTTTAGATTTTGGCTCATTAACTTCTTTTTTTTTTAAATAAATAATAAATTGTGAACTAATTTGCTGTGTTGCCAAATTTAGCACATTAAAAAAAATTTACATGAATCTTATACAGGCGAAAACCCCCATTACGATAATGTCGCACTCTCGCCTGTCTAACGCACTAAACATAAAAAACAACATAAGATGACACCGAAATTCCACAGCCACGAGATGGTATACTGTCTATGTTGTACAGTCGCCCTATGCTGTCTTCATTTTAAACGCAATGTCTTCAACATAATTATTATTAGTTTTGATCGTAAATTTTGGCATACCATTCTTTTGGTTGTGCCTTATGCTGAGTGTACGCATTTATCGCACGATTTTATTTAGACGCGATCGTGTCGCTTGTGGAGTTGTGTGGAAGATGCGCGAGCAGAGACTCTGCGTCTCGTAGTCCGCTGGCTTAAGGAGTTGCACATTAAAGACTAAAGTGCGCCATCACAACACACGATTCGCCGATTCGCTAGGCGCACACACAAACGCACAAGATGTTCTCAGCATTTAACGGTAACGGCACCAATATTTAAGACGCGATTTGCTATTTTCGCCAAAAGTATTCTTCCCAAAAATGTATTTTTGGCTCACTTGTTTTGACTGTGTGTTGTGCCTGTACACATTTCCAAAACAGCATCGCAATTCCTTATTTATGTGGCACTGCCTAAGGCGTCGCGACGTCAGTCATTGTTGTTTTGGATTTGTGTGGACACTTTGAAAATCTGTTTTTATATTTTGGAGGACAATTCGTCTTCTGCTGACTTTAATTTGTTCTTAATTTATTTAACGAAAGATTTTTTGTTTATGGCATTTCCATCAACTATCATCGCTTATAATTTTTAAGCAATCCCAATTACTCATAAAACTGCAACTGCTGGGCTGACGTTGGGCGCTGGCCACATCCCGAGATATTGTTTATTTTCTTAACGTTCGTACGTATCGACAGAAAAATGAATTAGCCGCCAATGTGTATACATTTCGTGTGTTCCTTCGTCACCTAATTTTAGCTTCCTTGCTCGATGCTACTCAAGGCAGCGTCTTCTTCATTTGGAATATGTGTGAAATATTCTAAGTACATCCAATATTTACACTTGTCTATGCTTTTTCGAAATAGCATCAGCGAAGTTTGTATGTAAATAATGTTTTCCCAATTCGTAATTTTATCACCTGTCGATAAAATTAAATTAGAAATATGGAAGGTTAATTAAAAATTCCAAGAAAGATAAACCAAATTTTTTGTTTGTCTAATCGTATTTTGATTTTATTCGTTTTTCATTCAATACAAATTAAAAAGAAGAAGCCCGAATCAAAGTCAAGTCAATTGTCGTAACATTTCTTGGCGACCATTCAACTGGCCTCTTATCTTAATTCACAACTCTTATCGCCGTTCGTGGCTCTGCGTGAAAACAAAACACCGTGCAGAATCTTGGTAGCGACGCCTCGTGTGAACGACGCTTATTTTCGATGCAAAATGAATTATGAGGTCCATTTAATAACATGCAATGTGCATTCATTGACTTGTCACTGATTTTAAATGACATAATTGGCCTGAATATATGGCGAGGTCGCTCGCTACTAGAATGCACGTGGGATGATTTGTGAAAGAATTTTGCATAAATGCTTGTGTGTATTTGGGTCCTAACTTATAACGGCCGACTTGTTCTGTCATGTGCAATTAATGCATAAAGACCTGCGATCATTTTTCCTAGCGTCGACATTATTGTTATTTTGAGATGTGTTGTTCTTCAATTTCTTTGTATCGTGCACGTTTTTATTCAAAACTCACATGCATCTGCGTTCATTTAAACAACGTGCCAGTTGATCTCGACAAGATCATTTGAAAGAAGAAGATAGTTCTAGCGCGTTTCCATGAATCTTTAAAGTCGTCTTCCACGTAAATGTAAAGAATATATGTATGAACAAACATCAACTACTACAAGTGAAGCAGAATTTTATTCTTCGAATACCGGTTCTCGGTTGTTCGTCTTAACTTGGGTATAATGACACATAACTGATGAGCGCGATCCCTATACAGTTTTATTTGTTGGAATTGAAGTGATTTAGACGTTGTAGTTCGTGGCTTTCTCAGTTCTTATAAGTTCTAGAAACTAACGAATAACATTCCAATCTTGGAGCAGGAAATGACGCTTTTCTCCAGAAAATCCAAACGACATTATTTCCGTTCCTGATTCCCATCTAGCATTCAAATTTGGCTACTAGACGAAACAAAGAACGATACATTTCGCAGAAATTTGCACCACCAACAATATTCCATCCTTTAATATCTTTTCGACTTGTTACCTTTTTGGTACCGCCACAATAGACATTAGAACGATACACTTTTGAGCGGATTATACCTGTAGCCTGCTTCCAGTCGCTTCGCCAACAATTATGCCATGGCACATTAATGAATGAAGCAAATGTCTGCAACAAAATCACCTTTCTTCGGTTTGACAATGGACGATTATTATTTTGTCTTGCCTGTGCTACAAAATCTTGAGAAGAAGCTTGCAGAATTGTAGTGCTCACAAAAAAATCAACACGAAAAAAGAAATACATTGGAATTCGGTTTTGTTTCCTTCATATGGGTTCAGTTCTTATTATTGTGGAACAGGGCAAATTGGTATCCCTTCGGGCGTATAATTTTTCAGATCAGACATTTTGTTGTTGTTTCTGTTTCTGTTTTCTTTCTATAATGTATAAACATATTGTGTAGTTTCCTGTCTCTTCACATCGACATGACGGCTAATGGTGTCTTTTTCTTCTATTTTGTTACAGAAGAAGATAAGCCAAACGCGCAGAGCGAGCCACAGCCAACCATCTGAATGGAACCGATCGCAATGATGACGACATTCCCTGGACCACGGCTGCCCATGTACTTTATCAGAAAAAATCATCCAACATTTTACGAGTGCCGTTGATTACATCCAGCAAACGTCGCCGCAGTGTTTGACGTGACGTGCCAATAGAACGAGAAAACTAAACAAGTGATTGTGTAAACTGGAAATTTGTGTGAGAAGCAAATAAAACGGTATTAAAAAAGACAGCGAAAAGAAACCCCGAAATAGCAAGACAAAACAGCGACACACGTCCTGAGAAAAAAAAGAAGAAGAAGAAATAATCGAGAGTGGTCAGCAGAAAAGATTCGCGACACTTAAACAAATTACCTTGCGTCGGACGGTGTTAAAATTCGTGTAAATGTGTTGTTAAACTCTACATGGATCGCAGAAATGGCGGCGATCCTTTGGCGCCACCACGGCCCCCGAAACAAATACCGCGAGTTCATCAGCATTCACGTCCACGAGCGCCAGAGCCGCCACCATCAAATCAAGCCAATCAATCACAAACATTGTCAGCGAGTGCAACACCACCCCCATTACCTGCAGCACCACACCGTCAGTCGCCGATAATGAGCAGTGGCCTCATTCGCACCCAGCAACCAGAACAACATAGTGGTAACGTCATCCCGTTCAGTCCGAATCAAAGTAGTAGCATAAGTCTAAGTCGCAACACAAGCAGTAGCAGCAACAACCCTAATTTAAGTAGTGGTAGTCAACAGTTTAGGACGATAGACAGCAGTGGTCCATTGATACAAAGTCAACCACGACCAGCTCCCACCACCACCGTCACCAACACGAACCAAACACAAGTCATCCAAACGCAACCATTGTTGTCGTCACATACACTTCCATTGCCATTGGCGCCCACAACAGCGCCACTTGTGCCACTGCAGTCGAGCGCAAGCTTCGCCCGAAGACGGCCACCTCCAAGCACGCCAACGACGCTGCTTAACAGCAACATCGCTGTACAACAGCAGCAACAGCAGCAACTGCAGCAGCTGCAGCAATCGCAGACGTTAGCAGGCCAACCGGTGACGGCCGCTGCATTCATTCAGACCATTTCGACGCAATTGATTGGCGGCTTATTCGGCGACTCATCCTATCCGTCACAATCGACGTCTGTCACGCTGGCCGCACCACGACCCGATAGTGAACGGTTCGCCAACGAGTATGTGGACACACCGTTCCGACCGGCGGCGTCGCCATTGCATGCGGCCGCACCAACGACGGCGGCCGTCGGCAGTGGCGTCCACAACCACACAAACGCCAGTCGACACCATCAACATCATCATTTACTTAGTCAAAATAGCATTAACAACAGTGCGAATCCACCAAGTGGGGCATTCGAATTACTTGGCGGTGGCACCGGTACGATTGCGCAACACCACCTGCAGCAACAGCATAATCACCATCACCAGCATCATCATCCGACGACGCAAGTTACGACACAGGCGACGGCGGGGACACCACCAAAAACAATTTTCGTCACACCGCACTCCAATGTCCTGCCAACCAGTCCGCGGCCTGTGCGACCCAACGTCCTGCCAATCACCAAACAGCCCTCGGCGACCGCCACATTCACCAAAGATGTGTCGTCGACACTGCACGATGACCTGCTGTTGGACAGCACGAATGGAGGTGGCGTTGGCAGTGATCTGCTCAACTCGATCACGTGTCCGCAGTGCAAACGGTGCCGCTGTGAGCACTGTCAGCGTCCGCGGGAGCTGCCACAACGATGGCTATGTGACAATGCATTCCTGTGCAGCGCCGAGACGGTCATTGACTATGCGTCGTGTCTGTGCTGTGTCAAGGCGCTTTTTTATCATTGCGCTCGCGACCACGAAATGGAGCACGAGGGTGACAGTATGTCGTGCGCCGATGACCCATGCTCGTGTCTGCCACACAAGCGGACGACACGATGGGCATGCTTGGGCGCGCTCTCCATGGCGCTACCCTGCCTGTGCTGTTACTGGCCGATGCGCGGCTGTGTGTCACTCTGTGCAATCTGTTACGCACGCCACAAGCGCCACGGCTGTCGATGTTCGGCTACCAATGTGGCGTCGGGTATCGGCGGCACTGGCAATGGCAGTTTGTCAGCGACGACCGGCGGCCAGAATAAGTTCGCTGGTAGCGGTGGCGGCCTCAGAACGGGTGGACGAATTGCGGGCGCTAGCGACACGAATACAATTAACGGCAGCGGCGGCATGGGCGTCGGCGGCGGCAATGGCGGCAGTGTGGGCGGCGGTGTGTCGCGGACAATTATTCGGCCGTGCGATATTACGCCGGAAAAGCGACTGCTCGACTCAAGTCCTGAGTACTAAGTTCAGTCAAATGGATTTTATTTTAATTTTATAATTATCGTTTTAATTATTTTAATTTTACTTCAACCAAAGACTGCAAACGAAATTTTAGAATTTTTTTAATAATTTAAAAGATTTGTCACTATTGCTACTGCTACTAATTCTAGTTATGTAAACTATAACTACAACTACTATTACTTACTATACTATACACACACCCACATACACACACACACACATGCATACACACACACAAACACACAACAAATTTTGCAAAATTCTAGTGGATGAGTTAATTCTGTTCTACGACTTTATAACGCAATTCTCTGACGTGTCATGGTGACAGATACACAATTTTTAAATGTTTTTCACGTGTTTAAAAGCAAACTGAAAATATGGTGAATTTTTTATATGTATAAAAAAAAACTTTAGGACTTTAACAAATTTTTAAATTTAAATAGCAGTGCTGAAAATTTGCATACAAAACAAACAGAACAAAAGTAATGAAGTGAAAAGAATGCATTTTGTGTCATTTATCGCATTTAACTAAACGTAATTACAGTGCACTGAAGTAATCAATGGTGACAACTGATAGGCTATTAAAATGCAAACAAACAGAAGAAAAAAAAAACATGAACATACATAGCAACGTCGAAAAAAGATTCCAATTGTACAACATGGGGGAACACAGCCGACATACATGACATCAAAATGATAAATATGAACCGGAAGGATGTAATTAATAAAATCCGCCGCTTTTGTCGCTGCGAGTATCTGAGCGACCGTTTCCAATGAGGAAAGGCAAATTGCGGCATGGCATTGGGAAGCGGGTGAGAATAAGACGGAATGCCCATCCACATAACATTTGAATTAGACGAGGAAGAAATTAATTATGTTGAATAGTAGTCAAATGGCTGTCGTGTTTTTCTGTTCGTAAGTCATAACGTCGCGTCGCCAGTAATTCATTACGAAGTTAAGACCAACCACTTTCGAACAGTTGTGATTTGTTGTCGATCTGCAATTCACTTCGATTTAGTTCGAAACCGCAAAACTGCCAACATTCGATCTGTCTGCGAATGCAATCGTGTTTCATTTGCTAGAAGACGAGCTGCTTCCTTTGCACATCTTTAAAGATGTCGACGTAAAAAGGGACGGTACGCACACAGTTTGGCATAAATAACCATATACATTGGCTGTATACACATAAAAAGATGAAAGGAATCCCCAACAGATGGTCTCTCAAAAGTCTGACATTATGCGCTTTGTGTGCCCGCTTCTCGGAATTTGTTGTATGCGTCCTTCCTTCGGTTCCATTCTTCCATCGAACATTGTCTTCACACACATGTCTGATCTCCTTGCAGAGTTGGCTTCAATTTCTAACATACACTTTACTTATTCCACTCATCGCACTGATTATCAGGTTATCAGGGTGCTCGAGTGTGTGTATTTAATCTATCGTTTGTGCCATTTCCGCTCAAATGATTCGCACACATTCACGCCACCAGCGAAAACATGTATGTTGGCATAGGACGGACAGAATTCGCACTTATCGACGCTTCAAGTAAATACTATCAGTTGAAATTATTAATTTCCGGTATTTGTTAGCGCTTTTTCTCGTATCCCGCATCCGCTGCGTGAGAATTGAAGAGCGGCTTCAAGCGGCCGGATTCACCAAGGCCCAGGAGTTGTCACACTCCGCGTCAGTCGTCCGCCAATAATTGCGCGACGCCAATGCTTCCGCGGTGTTATAATAAGCCGTCGGCCGCGCATTAATCGACACTCATTCTTCGCATTTTTAATCGCATCAGCGTTTGGAAAGGTTATCGCCAGCGCACTGCCGCTGAGAAATATTTATTTACAACAAAAAAAATAAAGTTTTCCATATTCTTTATAAAAATAATTAAATTGTTGATTTCTTATGTGATTTCATGATTAATTCGGTTCGTCACTAAATGATTTTCGCACCGAGTTTTAAAGTAAGTGGCTTAAAGCACGCACGTCTACGTCTATTAGTTTGATAAATCCGTCAAGATGCATTTTTCACGAACAACTGCAAATTTTTATAATGGAAAAAAAGTTTCGATACACAAAAGGTACTAATTTCGTCAAGAACTTGTATATTGGATATATATATATTTTGTATAAAAAAAAATCAAACATTTGTTCAGCAAACAAAAAAATTATTACAATTAAATGGAAAACATGAAGATAAAAACCAATAAATTTATATTACATATTAATTTAAATGAAAAACCATTAATTTATTTTACAATTTTAATTAAATTTAAAATTTAAATTAAAAATCGTTAATTTAAGTGAGATGGAAAATGTTGTGCACACTGCAATTAATAGCAGTTGTTGCGTTTATATATAATTTATAAGCCGCTGTTATGTTTTATCAATTATATGTTAAACCATACATGCAATCAAATTGAATGGAACACAGACAGACACACATACAAACTCAAAAGATGATTATTTTATATGGAGATAACGAATAAAAAGAAAAAATGCACATGTACAAATAATACATTTTTTTTTAAATTACAAAAAAAAAACAAAAACAAATAAATTACATGAAAGAAATGAAAATAAATTAATGATATTGCATTTTTTTACTGAAAATAATATTTTCGAATTTGAATTATGTAATTTCTTTTATATTTTATTATATAGATTTTTTCGTTGTAAAAAATAAAATTAATTTCCAGTATTATCTAGTCGTGCATTAAAAAATTATAATTATAAACACTATATATATTTAAATATATATAAATATATGAATATATTTTTTAAAATTAATGTTAACATACAAATATTAAAATAAAAATCCATACATAGAAGAATATGCTCCAAGATAAATGTTAGAAAAACTTATTCAAAAAAAAAAATTTAAAAAAATGACGTGAGAAGAAAAGAACTACGAATATGTAAGAACGATGAAGGCGTCGGTTAAACATTAGACGATATTTAACCCAATTTGAATGGCCTTTAATCAAAATTGATATTCTTTTTGCATTGCATACTAAAAAAAAAAACACAACAAACATCAATGACTAAATTCGGCCTTAACAATTCGATGATTTTTATGTTTCCTATCCATGTGTTTATGTTTAAAAATAAATGTTTACATTAAAGCTCCATTCATAATCAAGAACACGAGCACAGAGATGCATTGAAATTCCCACATTTACCTGATAAAAATAAAAACAAAATATCTGCAACAACAAAAAAAACAGGGCATTTAAATTGTTGACAACAACATTTATTATCGGTTAATATGTTAATTAAATTAAAGGAGATGACTTGTCACTGTACCTAAATGAGCCGCGCTATTTAAATTAAATTAAACAATATTCATTAAATTATTCAATTGAATCAAAGACAATACAATTAAGGAACACGAAAAAAAATCAATGATGCATTACTAAATATTATAATAACAATAAAACAAAGTATAAATGTTGAATATTCATTGATTTTATGCAAGCACTTTTTCCGCACTTCTAATGTTGTAAATTGTAATGCCGCTAATTGAAACACATAGAAACACTGGTAACTGACAGACGCATAAAAGTCACCACCCACAATCCGTAATCAGCTACTGATACCGCGCTATTATGATTCAATATGCTAGACATATAAGAATTTATGTAACACACGACCGTAACTAAAATGCAAAACAAAAACATTAAACGTAAACATATTAATGTGTAAACAAAAAACCATAATAAATTAATTTAAAATTTAAATGAATTGTAACTGTAAATGTTTGTAAATATGAAAAACTTATAATAATATCTAATGTTTAAAATAACAATGCGACCAACTTAAAAAATTTAAAACACTCGTCTTCTCATTGCGATTACCATTTCAATGTTTCAGATTATGTTTTTTCTCTCGACAGTCGAGTGTTCCTTACAACTATTTTTATTGCAGATTGAGAAGCTTCTTAGCCTACATAATATATGTCATTCAAAACTGATCTTTAGAATGTCGAAGCACTCATTCACACAGAAAAGACATTGCATCACAACATGAGCGTCGAGTGTCCTCACCCAAAAATAAAAATAACACATGAAAATTGAAAATAAAGCTGAAGCCACAAGAATGAAAAATAAGAAAAAAAAACTTTATCAATGAAAAACTCATATGTCGCTGTTGTTGGTTTCACGCGAGAGAAGCGCAGAAAAAAAAAGAAAAGAGAAGAAAAGAAAAACGGAAAACGAGGAAAATATAAATGAAAACCAACGACCGACACACCGACGAGAAGCCCGCCACAACCGACGTGTTCATATTTATAGAAGCGGCGCGGCGCAGCCGGTATCCGCGTGTGGCACATATGGGTGGGAATCGGGCGGCCCATACAGTGTAAGTCCTCCTCAGTGTGTTGGCATGGCGCAAAAACTTGAGCATATTTCTAAATTCATCTGTGCCGTTCGTGTCTCTTGAATATTCCCATTATCATCATCTCTATAAATAATCCGGCCAAAATATACACGTACGGCGATGTACGTGAAGCACACATGAAAAGGTAAGTTTCAGTGTTGCTGTTGTTGTTGTTGTTGTGGTTGTTGTACGGAAAGGCGTAAAAATAAATCGGCCCGACGTCAATTTGCTCGTGATCACTGATCCTGTTTGGATATACGCCGCCACGCTGCAGCACCACTCCGCCTCGTCGCGTCATGGCTGCACGTTTGCGTCTCGGCAGTCTGAACTGTTGTGACATCTTGGGTTCGCCTCAGCATTTCCCAACTGCATACAAGTCTGCTTTACTTCCACAGAGACGCTAAACTATCTAGCACCAGTGAGAACTGAGATAAATATAACTGTTTTCATCCGCATTCAACATTTATAATTTGGTATAATACATTTATCATCAGCCAGCGCCAGTGGCGATTATCGTCAACAAAATGTAAAAGTAGAACAAGTATAATTAAATTGGGAGGAATGATAATTGCAGCGTGGTCTAGTGGTTAGGAGGATGGGGTACCACCATATATCTCTCGCTCCCCTGTGTTTGTTTATTGGTATTGAGTGTCGCTGGTTCGAATCCAGCGACGATCTTTTTATTTTTTATTTCTCCATCCTCTGCGTCCCAAGGCTAAAACAAGGAACTTTTTTTTTCAACTTTGTTTTTTGGGAAATTTTTTTTTCCTAAGATTAAGAGAATTGTTTTCTGAAAACCGTAATGTTTATGAAAATGTCTCAGAAATTTTTTCTCCCTTAAAAAAAGCCAAAAATGATCAAAATTTTAACTCATACTCACCTATTAATTTCCCTGGAAAAACTTTGTCGGAAAATTCTGAAATTTTTTTTCCTGTTAGGCTTATCTTTTAATAATAAAACTGTGTTTATAGATTTTAATTTATTAAAACCATTATTATTCTGTTTAATTTAAAAAATGATCATTTTTGTGAGTAGACATTTTATTAACTTAAAAAATCCAAATTTTCTATATTTTCCCTGCAATATTAATTTTTTTTCTTAATTTTATATTTTTTAGGATAAAGTAGTGATTATAAAATTAACTTTATTTTTTTCAAAAATATTTTTATTAAAGGTGGGCACAAATTTTAAAGTAGATCAAATTTTGCGCAAAATGGGTAATGTTTAAGGTACAAAAAAATATATATATTATTAAGAATGTTTTTTTTAAATATTTTTTATCGTTAAAAGGATCTTTTAGAAATATTTAAAACTAAAATTTATATTGATTAAGTTTATTTTGAGAGTTGCAGATTTTTTTCAAAACAATGCAATTTTTTAGATAAAAATCAGCCCAACAAACAAACTACATGTACGATTTCTTTTAAAAATTGGATTTTTATCAAGAATTGTGTTCCCTACCTGACATAAAAAAGTTTTTAAAAAATTCGCAAAAAAAAAAAATTTGTATGAAACGGCCAAAATAGCAAAAAATTATGACAAAAAATGTATGCAGAATTGTTGTTGTAATTTGTTAGTGAAATTGTTGCGCCTGATTGCATGCAATTAAGATCATCTATGAATTTGATATGATGATATAGATACCAAGTGTAAATAATGTTTAAAAATTAAATCAATTATTAAAAAAGTTAAAGCAAAGTAGATAAAATTAGTAGATAAAAAGAATGTGCAAACTCAAGACCAATTTTCAAAAAATATATGATACGAAGATTATTGTTGTTAATTAAAATGGCATCGCCTACAATTGGCTGATATTAATTACGGGCCACAAGAATTATTTATTTTATAGTCAGAGCAGCGTCAAAAGTTGGTTCGAGAATGAATTTTACACAAATCACGATTTCAGTAATAAACTTTATATCTTCAGAAAATGCATCAGATTACTTATAAAGCATTAGTTTACTTCATTGACTTGTTGTTCATCTTACAACCTAACAACCAATACACATCGTCGGAGAATTCAAAGTGTGTGTAAACTGGAATCAAACCGGGACAACGTCTTAAAGAAACCATATAGCTAAATGAAGAATACGACCTTCTCCAACGAGGGTCAATCAAATGCCTGAGCCTCATCTCTATACACATTTTCATTGGGCTCTAGTGTTTTCTCTGCGTTGTCTCTCGTCTTAATTTTAAGTTTCCAACGAAAAGTACGAACAGCATAATCTAATAATTTGGGTAGTGTTTTGTCTTTGCCTTTCTTCCCGGCATTCATTGCGTCGCCGCGCTGCTCCCTCGACTTGAAAATCCCTTGTCGTGTCACATATTCGTCTCATATTACGACATCATCGCATCATCGTAAGTAGAAATGGGCTCTTCCAATATTCTCTCAACGCACCAGCCAACAACGTTCATTGACACTCGCAACCGACTCTGCGTGCGCAGCTAAGTTCAAGATGCGCTAAGAAAAAAATTTGTCTATTTGCTCGTACTACATCGGTGATATTATGATTACTATTATTATCAGGCCCTTAGGACAGCAAACATAATTACCACAATATGTTGATGATTACCGCCGAAATGAACCATGGAATTTATGATCAGTTGGTATGGTCTTCTCTAATCTAAAGTGGTAATTTCAATGAATTTTAACATTTGTAGTTTATTGCTAAATGCACTGAAGCTAATGCGAATTGGTGCCTGATCAGTGCACGTGTGGGAGGACACTTCACTAAAGAAAATTAGCAGCGCAAAGAGAATGGCATGTCGTTAAGAATGGTTGAAAGACCTAACCCCAATCCAACGCATATAATAAGATATATAAAGGTGTTATGTTCATATTATAAATTATACGAGACGATAGGAGTATGCATAGAGAGTGGAAACTGTGGATATAGGAGCCAGGAGGGGCTCGATCTGTACCAGCAGGTGGAAGAACTTGGAGTCGTGTTTCATGTCTGCACTGCTTCAGTGCTCGCACATATTTATTGTATCATGG
>JANSTS010013612.1:4200-32543 GCA_026546915.1 Sylvicola fuscatus
AATAATGAAATTATACATTTGATATAGGTAAAAAAAATTATAATAGTTAAGACATGTGATGGCATAGGTAACCAATTAATGGTATGCAACGAAGTGCTTGTCGTCCTCAACATGCGATCCATCTGGGCAAATGTATTTAGCATTCTGACAAGTTACTGAAAATTGCACTTTATACAGAGTAGCAATTATTTTGCCGTGTTTCCAACTTCCACAACTTTATGAATCGTAAAACTTTAAATGAAGTGTCGGTGTTTTGAATTTCAATTTAAAACAAACAGGTTGGGAAAAAATGTAAAAAACAACAAAAATGTTGCAGTTTCCATGTTGTCTGATGAACATGTATCATGCAAAACAACTGCAATCTATGCGTGCAGCGTTTGGTGTTGTCAGTACTCCTTGGTGTTTAACTGTGTTATGACATTGAAAATTCCACCCTTGTTCGGCGAAACACTATTCTGCGCTCTTAATTGAGCGGTTTTTGTTTTACAACACAATTTAATTTCGCGACTGGTTTGTTGTCGAATTAGATAACTATACTGCCATTGCCTAACAAAATATTGAAAAACGACTGTCACCGTTCTGGTCTTGTAAATCCGCAAATATTTATTTTTATCGACGCGAAATAAATTGGAAACTTTTAACGATGTGGGTCCAATTTAATTTTCCACCCCTAACAGACGAAAAAAAAACATCAAGTTATCTCATGGGCTCCATAAAAATATATAACTCCTTGTTAGCGTAAATCAATTTTATTTCCGTGCTTTTTGATTCCAAGTGAAGACCAACCGCGAGAGGCTGTGAGTTGCGACTTGCGTTTACATTGTTCGTATACTCAAATACGCGTGCAAAGCCTAAAAAGTGCGAATCCCAAATGTAAAGTAGTGAGGATTGCGGCAGCGTGATTAAAATTCATATCACGAAAAAGAGCGATTTACAAAGCCTCTTGTATGACATATACTGATTGTGCTAGGGGTTGGTTGGTGAATGAGAGATCAAATTAATCATGATGCTTGATTGCCACTCGCTTTAAAGTCCTTGTGCCGCATTTTGTTTCAACAGGAACATTCCATGACGCGGCGATGCTTCTGAAATTAAATAGGTTTTTTCATGCATTCACTCAATATTTTATATATTATTTTAAACTTTTTAATGACATTTTACTCATGGAGTAATTCGCATTATTAATAGACCAAATTAGCAGGAAAATGCTTTAATTTTAACGAAATTAATGATAGTTTTCGATTTTTGGAACTGTTTGGTTGCACTGCTATTAGGCTAGTTTAGGCGCAAACGCTGTATTTTAAATGACGTGCCAATAATTATTGGTAACACTCATAATTGTATTTTAATTTATTGCTGTCAATATATATCAAATATAATCGATGCATGACAGAAATTTAATTAAATTCAATTCATGAGAGAATATATCTTTATTTTGTTTAATCTATATATATAATACATATATTCCAACTTCATTGAAACTCGCATGGATATGTTTTATTATGGGCAAACATTGCATACATAATTGTTCTGGCAATAAAGCTGCATGTTATCATTTTTAATGCATTTTTGGATAATTTTTGCATCTTTATTTTCATATTATAGGTTTTTATAACACCATGTTATAAGCTTAGGAATAGAGATTACGATAAACATTTATTGAGCGATTCACTTACTTATAATTGCATTTTCATTAGAATATTTCTAAAATGTCAAAATACATTTTCAATCGTTTAATAAATATTTTTGAAACCAATGGCTGATTCTGTTGGGTATTCCCGCACTTTAACTTTATATAAAACTATTATTCACTTATTAAAAAAAATCATAAAAGCTCGACATTTATGAATGGTCCAAAACATTTTTAAAGCTTTTGTTTTTAAATTCAATAGTTTTAGAATTATATTCTTTATGTGGCGAATTATATTGCGCGACATCATGCCTTACATACATATTTATAGAGTTACTGAAAGGTAAGTTTGTGATGAAAGCTGATAATAATTGTAGTTTCTAAGAAAATGCAGAAAGCGACAAGCATATACATAGGTACTAAGCATGTTTTAATACATATTTCTAACATGTTACCGGAGCTTGGAAATACTTATACACATGTATTTGCATTACAAGACGAGGGTGGGATTTGAGTGCACACATCGCTCACTTGATATATATTGCAATATGCATTTCTGCTGTGACAACAGCTCCTACATATAATATATTACATAACGCACATCAAATAGGCAATAGCACACGATAAGTACTTCAATAATTCAGTAAAACAGTTTCGAAACTCCTTGCTACCAGATTCAATTTGTTGAAGTGTTTATAATGGAATGACATCACGTCCTTACCGTCACTTCAATGACAATTTTTTCCGCAAGATATATATTCGACAGAACTCCGTTGAATGTAAGGAGCGACCGTTTTCTTATTTGATACAGTCTCATTTCTTATCCAGCGGATATAAACATATTTTATGTATTTCTGATGAGTGTGATTAATCGATATACCATTACATTGACTAACAGAGTTTTTATCGGAAAAGGTATGGTATTGTGGCGAGGAAAAATTGTTTCACGTTTAATATGTTCAATTCCAACAAATGATGCAATATACAGCGATCCAATCGCAATTGTATACACTAATTTATGCTTTTGTTATCAAATCGGTTTTGACAACATGTCTTGAAATTTTATAAACCATATATGAAGAATGAGTCCTGAAAGTTATTTCGGGACGTGTTCCTGGAGTGGGATTGCTGTGACATGAATTTTAAATCAGTACAAGTTGATGTTGTGATTTCATTCACATTTAAAGCAATAAATAAAATATTATTGCTAAAATAAATCAAATAAATTTAGTAGAAAAGTGAAAAGCACCATTTGATTGGCATGTAAGAGTATTTTATTTGAATAATTAAACTCTTAAAACAAATGAGCCTTTCCCGTTTCGTACTCACATATTATTTAGTTGAACAGTTTAGAAATTTAGAGATGGTTCAGTTATCATATATTTACAGATTCATTATACGTTTATTATAGATTTATTAAATTATACTAAAAATAAATTTTGTAACAATTTATCTTTAAATTATTTTTCAGTGATAACTTAAGTTCTATACACAGTCCAAACCGATTAATCATTCCTAGACGTATTTGACATAATACCTATTAAGTACATACAAATTGACATAACGCAGCTTAACTAAGTATATATTATAATATGACATAGATTGCCAACACTTGAAATTGTTAGTGGCACTTAATATATCAACAAACACTTCAATTACTTAATTTTTAAACGAAAACTTATTGTTAGTAATTGTAGTATGAATCCACTAATTATATGCGTTTTTCTATAACTTCTCTACATGAAAGTGTTGTAAAATAATAAAAGTATCCGTTTTAAGCAAGATTTACCAGATAAATACAAAAATAAATATATTTTTTGAATATTTTCATATTTTCGTTCTATTCTCACGAGAATTTGTCTTAAAAAGAAGATGAGTGCAATAATGTATTCAGTATTGACATAAAATTTGCATGAATCTATTCGTAACTTTGTACAGCAAGCTTCTTAGCTTATCGTATTAGTATAAAACGTAATGTGCTTTCAATAAAACGATACATCACAATTTTCTGCCAAAATAATTTGCCTGTATTCTTGTGTCCGTTATAATCGACAGGTAAGTAAGAAAATCTTCTTTTTGTTTAATCACCATTAGTCCTGCTACTAACGGCTTTACGGCATGTAAAGAGGATTGATTTCGTAAAATGATAATTCGTTTTGCAGAGTAAAAACAATTATTACAAAGGTATTACAAAAAAAAAAAATTAAAACAAATTCATTTTTATTTACAAAAATATTTGGTTGGTTTTTTTAAATTTATACGAGTAAAATAAAAGTCTTTGCACTCCACGTAAAAATAAAAATGTAAAACGCTTTTGTGGAAATACAATACTTCGCTTGTAATAACAGTTCTTTTTGTCCTTATTAATATGCATCACAAAATTATACAGCAAACTTTACACAATACACCTAGCAATTTGTGAGCGTTTTCGCGTCGCATCGCATCGCATAACGTCGCGTCGACTGACATTTTCAAATCAAATTGAACGCGAAATTCGATGCTTCTGCTTTTTTGTTGTTGCTACGTAATTGAGAGTTTATACTTTGTCTACATAATTTTGCTATATTATTCATGAGCCTTGTCGTATGTTGACATTCAATAACATATGCAAAATAACACTCCAAAACATGCCCTTGTTCTTCTATTTACATTCAGTGGATAAGAAATATATGTTTTTTTTTTATATACAAATTTGAAATTTGAATACAATATGTTTTGTAAAAAAAATTAGAAGAATGTCTGCCACTCGCACAACAAACGAAGACAAAAATCTACGAATGTGCCAAATGGACGCAATTGTCAAATTCGTGGTAATAATGCTCGTTTTTGCAAAATGTACGTACATGTTTAATGTTTACATCTTTTAAAATATGCACATAATATATTTTTTACCTAAATTATTCACATATTGTTTGCATAATTAAGCTAAACGATTGATGTGGAAATTCACATCATTCAAATTTCAATTAAATACATATTATGACGAAGCCTTTAAACTGGGTTAAAGCTTAATAAGCCTACACTATACTGACGATGTTTTTGGGTTAAATGAGCATAAGATCATTTGGGGATTGTACAACTAATCTCAATAATCCAGCCATAGAGGACATTCAGGGGGTTTCTATATGCCATTTCTACCAATTATCGATTGCTGATTCTTACCCTTTAAGCTTTTACAACGATTCAGATAAAAATGTGCTAAAGTAAATATATTTTTAAAAGTTTTTTTCCTTACCATAATGTAAAATAATAAAGATGAAAATCACTTGTGTAGTGCTTGAAACAAATATAATAAAAAAGGATTTTTTCTTATTATTATAAACTTGCTTCTAGACATAACAAAACAATGAAATAAAAATATCTCGAAAGAATCGCTTTCTAAGATTTTCTTAATTTTCAACTTACAATTCATGTATCAAGTAACATTTAATATGCTTTTCTCATTTCTGTATAACAGAGTTCCGTAAAGCACTCTTTCATCAGAAAATACGAGTATATGCTCTCTTGAATTCTTGCAATACTCCATCTACATAAGTGACCGTACATATATAACATAAGTGCATACGAGAATTTGGCGAAACGAACGTAGGTACAGGGAAAAGGAATGTTTACAGTTTAGACTTTATAGAAGTCAAGCAAATTGCTCTTGATATATGAGATATCCTTGTACAATACGCCTGAGGATAATCTTGATAGTCACTCCACGGAAGATTCATATACGCAAAGAACTGGCAATTAAATTTATTATATTCCTTATGTTCTCGCTAGCTATCTTTTATCTCTAAAACACCATTTCAAGAGCTGTATTTCGTAATTTATTAGACTGCATTTAATGGACCTTTAAAGCTTGAATCCCAGTGCAAACTGCTTGCATCAGCGCCAATGAATGTCTATATATATATATATATGTGTGCTTTCGTGTACGAATATTAAACATGTTTTTTGGTTAAACTCAATTACGAGTATACCTATAATATAATATAATAAGTAAAAACGAATATGTACTATTAATCAGTTAATAACGTATGTTTATTGTAGAAATTTAGTTTATCGTTTATTGTTATAAATTCACCAACAAAACAAAAAATGATTAATGTAAGTGGATTAAAGTAATTGAGCAATAAAACAAAATTAATTACTACAATAATTTCTGATTCATTTTACATTCTCTTGTATTTACGATATATTTGAAGCGAATTAGTATCAAATCTGTGTTCATGATGTTCATAAAAATGCTGTATAAAGATTTATTGATAAATAAATTTGGACTAAAATTTATTCCATATACGAGTATACCCTTTTCTCGAACTTTCTTCATAAACTCCTACCTTGGTGCATTATTGCTTCCAACAAACAGTGATCATAAACAAAATGTGAATAGGGCATATAAAAAATGATAAACCAATTCTTTGCTCTTGTTGTGGACAAACTTTTGCTGTTTAATTAAAGTACTAAAAGAATTTTGATGGTTAAATTCTCGAATGGTACAATATGGCGTCTTAAGAAATCATTTGCCGAATTTTGTTGTTGTTATATGCTGTACGTTCCTTACCCTATCCAACAACAACAAAAAAAAAGAAGGAAAGAAGAGAAATGCCCTTGTACTTTAAAAGAAAATAAAAAGAGAGGAAAAGGGGTTTGGTTTATACATAGGGCTGGTAACATAAACGAAAATGTATTCTTAATTGGACTAATTAACGATAATGATGGCAGTTTACGGCAAGATAACCACGTTAATTGCCTCCTGCTGCTTTCAAGTAGCATCCATTCTTTGTTTGCGTATTTGCGATGATTCTTCTGCATGTTCTACATGTATAGATTGAGAGGTTTGTGCATGTAAGCAGCAAATCCGTTTGAACTAAGCTTTCTCGATTCTGTATTCCAAAGGATACTGATACACATTTATAGCGCTGTTGGAGTAAAACTCGTTCCTGTTGGCAATTAATTAATTTATGTGTCTTTATGTAACTGTGAAAATTGTTTTTTATTCAATATTTAAGCAGTAAATAAGATTAAATAATGTGTGTCGTAAGGAAGTGCTTAGCTTCCAAGTTCCAAATTATTTATCTCGAAATGCTCTGTGGTAACTCACATTAACAGGGTTCGCACAATTCGATGTGTGTACATATATGTACATACGAGTTTTTGGGGAAACGTCGAGTAAATAAAATACATTCTGAACCTTACTATCATCAACGTGTACATATAAACGTATTAAGTTTTGTTCCATCCGAGACCCCAAGTGATGAAGATAAATATCGCTAGTGACAACTAATAGATTTATATGCTACTTTGCACCTCCCGAGCATTCCCAACAACATATGATCCCCTCACGGCATTATTGAACCTCAAACGAATAGGATCGTTGATTGCGAATATCGCTGGTGTGATGCGATGGCCAAGATTTAATTATTTCGATAAAACATTTGATTAGGAACTTGGTGGTGGTCTTTATATTTCATCTATTCACGTTGCACATATGTTACACTAACTATTGAGTACTCTATAATATATCCACGTATGTCTGATATAAATTAGGTTAGGTTAGGATGGCGTCTAGCGATAAATGAACATCTGAACGTTAATACTGAGTTTAAATATACGCCTCGTGTGTGTGTGTGTGTGTGTGTGTATCATGTGCATATGGGTTAAAGTTCGCATCGCAATTCGCATCTCATGAACGCCAATAAATCAATTCATGTACCATTTGTGATTCATACGGATGTTCGCAGTGTTGGAAAAACGAAAACGAATTGTTCATTAAAGATAGAGTCGCATGCCGCAGTGTACCGCACGTACGTCGTACGTCCTACATATATGGAAGTAGACTTGATAACCACAAGAATGAGCATCGAGCGACTGTGTCATGGCATCGAGCGCAGTAATTTATTCTGCGGGTAGGTTAGGTTACGCCATGTATGAATAACTGTGTACCACACCATTTGCCGGGGCGACATTTTTTAATTAAATGCGGTTTCTTTAATCAATATCCACATCCTTGCATCCTTGTGCCCGCAGCATAATGTATAATCCTTGACATACATATCTTCGTGCGTATAAGCTATTCCGTTACGGTTTAGTATAATTAAAAATTTATACTAAAACGGCGCAAAATCTTATCATAAATATGTGCAGATATATGTTACGAGTGGTGAAGCAGTTTGAGATGTTTTAGTCGAGTCACTTTCTATAACCGTTTAATTGCAATTTACGTCAGCTTCAATTCCCATCCAGTTATAAAGATTGAGTTTACTGTAGCGTGTAGACTTGCTCTCGTCCGTCGATTGACAAGAAAAGAAGTCTTATTGAGGAAAACTCGCTGTGCAGTGTGCACCCCTTACAATATTTTCTGCGTTCGTTTGAGACATGAATTTGAGTATTGTAGATTGGTATAAGGAAAATTGATAAAGAGCAACGCAATAGTGCGGAAATAAGAAATGGACGTAGACTTCGAAATCAATAAACCTTCGCAATAATTTTCGCACCATTAAACTCTTATTACATCGATTACTAAGGCGACTATCGCATAGTACGTTTCATATACGAATTTAAAATATATATACATACATTAGTATTCTTATTCTGTGTCTAAGTGTGGTGACTTCACTTGTGTCCGGAAAGTTATTAAAGAAAATTTGGAAGTTAGTGCGTGCGAATACACTTACATCTTGAATTTAAATAACTAACATAAAAAAAATTCGTTCATTCACAAATCACATGCTCTAAAGAAAGGATATGAAAGGAATCTAGGAAAAGGATTTTCTTTATTTTCAATTTTTATTCAAATTAATGACAAAATCTTTGAACATATATTCTCTTTACCAAATATTGTATTTTTCATTTATGTCGTCTTTGTGAACTCGTCTCAAGAAACGTTTCACAAGGATCTTTTTTTAACAAGCGGTTCCAATTATGCAGTAAAATCATAATTGATCTTTTGGAAGCAAAATGTTCAGTACGTTCTTTTAAATGTGCATATATTCTGGAAATTGTGCTCGTAAATAGTATCATCCAGGCATTTCACACAGCTGCATAAACATACTTCAGTTGAGAGGGTTGTACCACCATCTATTCCTTACAATATAATATATAATTGCTTATAAATAATTGAATATCAAATTGACTCTATGAGTTGAATGGGAGCGCTTAATTGGTTCTTTCTTTCAATTGAATTTTAATCGAGGCGCTCGCCGCGCCCGACTAACGATTTAACGCGCGCGCGGGGGAAACAAAACCGGGCAACCGCGTCAAATTAAACAAAAGGAATAGGAACCGCTTCGACGATAGAATGTGAGAGAATGCCTTTGAGCCGAACGGCGTTTATTCAAACTTAATTATGCGCGCTGATGGAATTTTGGCGTTTCCGTGCGGCTCATGAATACCATACCAACAAAAGATTTAATCTTAGCCATTAATTTCAATAAACCGCGCGCTAAATACAAACGAATTCAGCAGACGCGCAAGTTCAATTGAAAGATGTGTGGCTGCGGATATTCGCGGGTTCTGGTGTGCGAGACTCGAGAATCCTAATCAGTAATCGCCTTAAGGCTGCAAGGGCGCGTGAAAATCATTTTGACGTACAAAACTGAATTTTATGATTTAAATTACATTAAAGCGGTTGTGTTTGTTTCTGTATTTTAAGCGCATGTCATCAAAGTTGCTACAACTTTCACATCCAAAAGTTTTATGCATTTAATATTGAATAGCGTATTCCGAAATTCACAAAACGAAGACTGTGTTCCTTAAACTTTTATGCAATTTACATCCACAGGTGCTTTAAAAATACCACCGAAATTGCTGGTTTTTAATTATGCATTCTGCCTACCCAGGTGAAAGCTCGATGCCATTCCACCTCAATTCCACATTAGCCGAAAAGCAGCAGCAGCAGCAGGATATAAAACCCATTTATCACAATACGCTTTATGGTACTAGTTTGAAATTTGCATTTTGAGTAAAGGTTAAGTTGCTTTTTAATGTATTTAGTTAAGTTGAGACTTGGCAATTTCGTAAGTGCACATCAGATGACATTCATTAATTTAACGTCGTTTAGATTAAATCTGTTCCTCCTATGTAGTAAGAAAGCTCTTGCCGCAGAGCTCCTTAATGAAGGGCATGCACATATTCTAGGAGGGGTGGGGGGCTGAAACACACTTGCAAGATTTTGAATTTTGGTATCATGCACATAAAGCTGGCATTTAATGGTTGCCGTCTTCGCGCTATAACACTTGCCACTTCAGTTATAATTCTAAACAACTAGTTCTGTAGGATGCTTAATGTTAGAATGAAAATCAAATGAAATTCAAATAAAAACTGTATTAGGTATATTGTTTACAACTTCTCATAACAGCACAACTCTGCAAAAGCTCATCCTTATACTGAATTCTTAGTGCTTCGCAAATAATAATTATTGCGTTGTTTACGAAAAGGATCAGAAGACAATTCCTCCCGAAACATGTTCTGGCGCAGTCAACAGAACACGAAGCATATACTCCACGAATAAACCATTGCAATGAAAACTCAGATTACGCCAGCACAAAAGTTTTGCGCTTCACATGCATTTTAAAGATTTCATCTCGTCGCTGCAGAGCTCGTAGCGCTCAGTCCGCATTTGTATTATAATACTTGTACATGGTGCTAACTGCTAAGTACTCTCCATGTACGTACAGTTTCATTTTGTTGTGCCAGCTAAGATGCTGCTTCAGTTACAAAACAATAAATGTAAGCAAGAGGGAAATTTCAAATTAACATTTATTATATGTTTTGCACATTAAAAACGAAAGTAGGTCGCATGCGATTTAGGTTAGTCACATTTTTTCATATTCACACCCCCGTTAGCGATCCATTAAATTATATTTTGAAAATAAAACAAACAAACTCACATCAAAATGATATTAATAGATAATTATTCGCTACATTTACTTTCTTATTAATTTATGGTCTGCTTAACGAAAAAGTTTTTCATTTAACTTAATGGTGACGCGACTTACGTCCGAATCGAGTGTATAGTTTGTGGAAATTCGTACAAAAACTTTTTTAACGAAATTGTTTGAAAATTGTCTAAAAAGCCGTTCCGAAGAAAAGAAAGCAAGTTTTGCTCTTTACTAATCTTCGTGCAGAATCAACTTCTCAGAGAGCCACATGTTTCCAATACGTGAAAATATGCTAACAGATTCTGTATGGACTCTGTACGGCTGCTGGCATGACACATACTGCACAAAACTTTTCAAAATAATTTTGTTTGTGGATGTTTGCAAAATTTTTAAACTCAATATTTAGCTTAAGTTTTACAGCAAGACAATAAAATCCAACAGCAGCTGAAAGTTTGCAACTACGAGTATATGCAATTGCAAATGAACTTATATACAAGATCCACAAAAACGACGAGCGTGAACTGTGAATTGAAGTGTTTCACAATGGTACGAGCATAGTTTGAAATGTTCACCATAAAGTATATTACCATTTTGCACATTTATTGCACATTAGATATGTTTTTATTTGCATAAACTTAAGTGTGAACGCGTGTTGATAGAAATCTGCAAGTGCACAACACAAACATGCAGAAAATTCAAACGACGTGAGAACGACAATATATATTGTACGTAAAATAAATTTTGATAAAGCTGGTACCGTAATTGAAACTAATGCAACATCGATAAAAAAATTGGATGAGCTTTTGTAAAATATGTGAAACGAAAAACTAAATAAACGTGGGACATTCACTAAATTGCTGATATCATCGACCATTTGCCCGACGTATCTTTTGTATCATGTTTTATTGGGGACACGCTGCGGATAATCTATTATGGATTATTCCATACCAAACAACCCCTCCGCTGCCAACGGAGCTGTTGCTTGACTGTGCAAGGACGAAACCTGGCAAAAATTTTCATTTATGCCAAGCATTTCTGTACAAAAATACAAATAAAAAATGCATTGGTCATCGCCGGCTGGGGTTCGTCCACCCGCTCAAAGAGGTTGTTAAAGAATGTTTTGGGAAAGTTTAAAGATTTGTCATGTTTGGAATTAATGGATAAAATATTGTACATTTTTGCAGCGACAAAACTGCTTTGAGGTTTATAATGATTTGTTTTTTGTTTTTTTTTACCATCTACAATTTTCTCATTTAAAATTGTTTTTATTCAGTTTTCAATTTTAACTTCACATCCAAAATGTTATAGTTTTGTTTAAAAAATTTGAAATCAGAAGGTTTGGCATCTAATGATGCAGAAAAAATCAAAATAATTAGTTAAATATAAAAAAGATGGCTTTTATAATAGAAGTGAAATCCAAATTAATAAGTATAAAACAGAGCGGAATTTCGTTGGCCTAATTTATTTTAATCTTTCTATTTAATTTCTATAAGCAAATCAAACCGTTACCCACCCCTCAAAAAACAGAAAAACATAAATATTTCTTTAAGTAAAATTGTCTTTGTGTCATAAGTTGTTACTGGTGGGGCAATATTACATTTATTTTTTCTAGGCTTTAAAAGGGGTATAAGTTAGCGCTGGGACTACAAAAATATTTGTATATTTAATTTGATGTATGAAGTAAAAATTGAACAACCTTAACTTCTGTTCACATTATAGAACATTGAAATTTTCCAATTGAACAGTAACTTAATTGATGTCTCTAAATCAATGTTGCATGCAAAAGCATGTTCTAAATGTTAGTACGACAATACATACATTTGGAACACGAAATGGAGGGGTGGTTACATACATAATTGAAATAATTGGTTGCAAATTACAATAGGTATTGTAAATTAATTGTAGAGTTACCAATGACAATATACTCAAAATAATTTATCAAACTTTACCGTGAGCATCTAAGTACAACCTAATTAAGTGAATGCAACTATCACTAGTATGATATAGTTAATTATGGTTTTGTGGTGAAACAGTTTTCTTCATATGAATTTATAATTATACTAACGCAATGGACAATGTTGTACATGATGTAAATTAATAACATTATACATATTTGTAATGTGAGTTGAATTGTTAGCAGCAATATTGGATCGAATATTCTCTTTAATTATATGTATTATAATTTTCAACTGAAAACTTTTTATTCAAATTTGATATGCAAGGTTTTGTTTGAGCTATAAAATTCATAATTAATAGCTTCTCAGGTTACTTCAAACTCAGTTGAATATAATCGAAAATATTCCACTTTGATCACTATACGTCTCAATAAAAACAAAATCTTTGAGCATAAACTTTATGAGTCTGCATATAACAACTTTAAAAGGGAACTAAAGACTTTATTAGAATTCACACACGCAGAAAGCGCAGTCTGTTTTTGAATATCTGGCTTCTTTGCTTCATAATCTCTACTCCTGAATCATCCCTAAATATGTTGCCGCCGTGAATATCAAATTGTATACAAAAGCTAATCCAGCTGATTGCCAACGTGACATGTTGATAAAATTCACCACCGCCGGGTCCCCCTAATAGTCTACATCCATTACCCCTCTGTCGCCCCCCCCCCCGAAATACATACTTTCGAATGAAATATAAACTCTGAATGTTTAGCATTGCATGTCTTGTCCGTCTGTCACTTTGTACTCCCGATATCAGTCGGCCCCGCAATCATCCCCAATCCCCATTTTCTGGTTATGCATGCATTTTCATCCACACATAGCGTCTTTACTCGTATACAAGTATACATGTGCTTATGTGTGAAATAAAATTACAATAAATTCCCTTGCCAAACATAACCTGATAAGAGTTGACACCAACCCGATTAAAATATACAATGAAATGTATGAGCTTTTTCAGTGAATTAAAGACGTTTTTCGGTGAGCGAAAATTTATGCGTTTGAACGGATGTATTCAGAAAGCTTTTATCGATAAACGTTGAAAGCAGTCGTAAAATGTTTATGGAACATTAAAACCGAGAGTCTCGCACTCGCTTTTGCTACAGTGTTGCAAATGTAACACTTATTGCCAAGCATTTCCCCGGCTTATATGTAGTATGAGACAACATAAAATGTGTGCGCGCTAAGTCTGTGCGTATGTATTTGTGTAAGGATTGTTGCTAGAATTTTCGATCACACTTTGCCTTTACATGAGTTAAGATTTCAAATCCGATACAACACTGAATTGAGATATAAATATAATAAAGATTTAATTTCAAATTTTAAAACTGTTATTGTATTATAACAAGAGGTAAAGGATTTTATGTTTTATATGGAAAAATCAATACACTTTTATATGTTCGATGGTCAAACGATTGCACCCACATACTTATTCCAGTCATGTGACATCTCCACATATTTAAATTGCAGTGGAATTTTCGATGCGGCTCATTTGAACTTGATGATAAAACAACAATAAAGGAACACTCTGAAATGACATTTAAAAATACAGAAATGCTATTTTTGAACACACAATCTGTTTGTGGAATTACGGAATATAAGAGGTGTGCAAAATCATTCAACTAAATGTTTTTAAAATTAAAAATGTATAAAGCGTATAAAAATAGAATTTCAAATATTCAATAAAATGCTTATAAGCTTGATGAAAGCATTTAGTTTGCAGATTTGAGGAGTTTAGTTGTTGAAAAAATAGGACATTTTAATCCTTTTGTGAGAACAAACGCTTAAAATATTGTAGATTATAATATTATGTTATTCAATATTTGTATGTAAATATTTCGATATTGAAATTAAAAGATTTCTCTCAAGTTGTGTAAAGTAAAGTAAAATATATTTTTATTAAAAAAAAATTATTTGTAAAATCAATTTAATCCTAATCAAATAATATTATTAAAATTAAGCTGTAAGCTTGGTACATAATACAGTTATTGTTTAAAACAAAAGTTCAGGTTAAGAGTCGTAAACTATTTAAGATAGTTTTAATACATTCAAAATATCATCATCACAATTCAGAAATTCAGTTCCGTTCACATTATGGAGTTTCAGCCTTCAGGTGTGAAGACCAACAACGCTGTAATGCAATTTTCCTCCTGCATATCAGTGCCAGGGTGGCCACTCAAATGATGAACACTCTGCCCTCAATCCCCTGGCACCTGAACTTAGGGCAACAATCTGGATATGGTGCTGTATCATCTGTGGGTATTGGTATGCAATCTTCACGGGTTTCTTCGGCGCCGCAGCTAAAAATAAACATGGTTTAAGTACTAACACTTATTGACACAGACTTTCACTATAATTACCTAATTCCGTCAAGGCTTAAATCTTTATTGCATGTCATTTTGACACACTGATGTTTGTATTGGTAAGTCTGGCCTGGTTTAAAAGCCTTTTTCAGAATGGGATCGAAACATTTTCCGGGGTAATCTGCAAACGGAAACGATAAAAAAGTTATAAGTAGTTTCCATTAATTAATCACATCAAGTTCAGATAGAAAAGCTGTTTAAAAGATTTCCTCGTCTAGGAGTATTATAAAACGAATTCAAGTGGCGGCAATTCACAATGCGGATTTCGTTCTCTGTAAACGAAACTTACATGTACATTTGTGTATGGATATTTGTGAAAAATAACAAGCGACCGACAAATACCAAGGTTATTGGTATTAATCATAATCCAATTGATAGGATTATCGTTAAATGTTTTGAGTAAACAAGTTTATATGCCGAGCTTATGGCAGCTGAGTGTAGACGGTAGTGCTTTGGCGGGGTATGAAATTTTCGGCGAAGAAGAGCGTCGCAGTTATTTCGATCGTGTAATTTATCGTGGGCTTTGCCGGATGAAATGTTGGGTAGGTCAAGTATTGTGTGTGGCAAGTAGAATGGACGGCGACCAAATAAACAACAACAACAACAGCAACGATGTGAAGAAAAAGAAACACACTCATTTATATTGTTGTATTGGAACGTGTGATGTGTACGGTGTGTGGAATTATATTGTTTAAGCTGCATAAATGTGTTTGGCTTAGCTACCATCTTACGCACGCGAATTATTATCAGCTTAAGCCTTAAAATGAAGGTGCGGATGCGACGAAAAAACTCTCTTTTTATAGCTTTAGCGCTTTAAATTAGTGACGGCTTAAAATCGATGGACATTTATGGAAAAATCTGCAACATTTTATTGTTGAGTCTTCACTTTTGTCTGTTTTTTTGTTGTTGTTGCAGAAATGATTTTGCGCCAATAAAGCAATAAAAGCCACTAAATAATTAAGGATGAAATTTTTCACAACATTTTTATGTATGATATAAATTATTTTTTTAATTTCCTCACAAACCAGGATTTGAACCTTACCTGGGTTGATGGCGTTGGGATTGATAAATGTCGCTGCATTTGTTGACATCGCCAACCAATATGTAGACACGATGACCACAATTACAATTTTGCTCGTATGGTTTTGCATTGTTTGTGTATTTTGTTTTATTATTTTAAAAAAATAATTAAATGTTGCTTTGTTATCTTTAAATGTGTCACACACAATTTTTTAAAATGTTAATAAAAAACAACACAGAAATTTTTAAAACTTAATAATTTCAAATTAAAAATTCACTTCCTTTTGTGTAATATTTCACTTTAAAATGAAAACGACACGTAACATATACTCGATTCTACAAACAAAATAGTTTTTAATTTGCTGTAATATTCTGCCGGAATTGGAACTGTAGCGCATTAAAGTGTGAATTGACAAATGATTTGATGTTCGATATCGATGCGCGTATTTATAAGATGAGAATATGAATCTTGCGTCCGCAGAGTCTAGCCGTCAGATCGTGTCTTTAGCTCACTGTTTTCGTGTAGTCGTACTCATGGACCCGCTCACACTTCACACTTGAAAAAAGATGATACTGTAGAGTGGGATACGAAAAAATAAAAAATTACAAATTATATACTCAAACAAGTTGCGCGCGATCTGTGGCACCATCGAATCGCAAAACGTAAACTCAACGCAGAAATTGTGGCGGCACGGCGCGACAAGACAAAAAAAAAATAGTTGAAAGACACCGAATCGATAATGATGATAATAAAATGATGATGTTTTCACATTGGAGACGTTGCGGAAGGTGGAATAATAACGGAAAAAATGAATATACTCCTTTATTGCAGAAGGGATCAAGTTACTGAAGCTGTATCGCCTCAGTCCGCGCAAACGTTCAACATTTGGTCGGTGAATCTGAGGCGGGATGCGATGCGGTGCGGCGCAACAACTCTGCACAAGTTTATTTTTGGACTGCCACAATTTATGCAAATTGTTCATCTTCAGAAATTTGAGAAAAGAATGTCCATAAAAGTTGATATCAATCAATAACGTGCACATTTCAGCAAGGAGGACACATAAAACAACCAATGGACACTAGACTGTGATGAAAACAATTCGTGACGATGTGGCGACGCGACGATATCAAAGGCGACGCGACGCGCGATCCAAAGGTCAGCTGAATTGCGTTGATGATATTTTGGTAAGATGCTGTTAAATAATGATATCGCCCAGTGCGAGAGATGGAATGTAAACCGAAAAAGGTCATTTCTTCAAGAAGTGTGGCCACAGCAGATCGAGGCGATCTTGCGCATTTAACAAAGGCGAGATCGGCCAACGCGTTTGTGCTATTATATTATTATTATTATATTCATTTGCCGTCTTTGTGGAATGTCAGTTCTTACACTTTGTAAGCTTGATGCCGATGACAAGTTGAGCGGATCCTATTTCGCGGAGCTTTCGTCGTGCCGCATGGGATTGTTGTATTTACTCGACGGGAATGGAGACAAAATTCGAATAGGTGGTCCCATATGTCCCTCAAGCGCGTGTCTGACTACAGCTGTCGCATATTTTCGCGAATATAATATAGCACAAGCACGTGTAACAAATTGAATAAATTACAACACATTAGCAATAGAATTTTTGAATTCCAAGACATTCGTTTTACTTAAGTGGTGAATCAAAAAGTCAACGTCAAAAGTAGAGCTGATAAAATTTTGATAGACTTCGGCAAGTTAATTTCTGGATAGCAAAAGTGAAATTATATAGCTTTATACTGTATAAAATTATTTGATCAGACAAGAAACGTGTTATAAAATGATAGATCTATTTAGTTTCGTAAAGTGGCATAATTAACCAAAAAACATGAAGTGCGTATCGTAGCTTTTTATTTATATCTGTGTTTTCTTATAGTATATCAAAGTTTGAGTGTCTAAGAAATGTGATGATCTTGAACTTTTGTACATCCTCGTTTAAAAAATTTAATAACACTACTGAATGTATGATGAAAATATGAGATTTTAACGAGTAGATGTTACCTGATATATCAACGATGCATCGATTATATATCGACCAAATGTCACTCAAATCTTTAGAACAGTGCAGTTTCCTATGAGTTTCCTAATTCTGTATTCACATGTAAACTAAAGCACGTGATAGAAAATGTCGAAAACAATCTCAAATTCCCATATTTAGAGTTTTATTATAAAGTTAAACAAATTCACATTTAAATACAATGGAATCAAATATTTTAAATTAAGGTGCTCCAACAGTCACTCAGTTAACGATGGCGCCATCCCATAAATCACTTCACAGATCAACTTAATTGATTTGAACACATCAGTATTGAGCAGAAGAAGAAGAAGAAGAAGAAGAGGTGTACAAGTCATTTAAATGCCATTATCGAGTAGTCTTTAGGTTTTCTTCAAAATCATTTTGACACATATTCAAAAAATATCGACTTATATATTCCCATATGTATTAAGGACATCTAAATGAACGAATTTCTGAATGCCGCATGGAATCTGTTTCTAAGCACTCGCAATGATTGGATATAGACATATTATAAGCGAAGAAAAAACTCAACAAACGAAGCAGTCGTTAAAGATCCTAAGAGATAATTAAGCTCTAATAATGTCAGGCATGTTGGGAGTCAATATTATGGACTGGGTAACAAAAGCCAATAAAAGCTCACAAAGATGTGAGAATTTTGTTGTGTGCTTTGAGATGTGTCGAGTAAAGGAAAGAGAGAAGCAAATTAACACGACACAAAACAAGCATTATATTGTTTTTGGTGTGATTGTGGCGCCAAAGTGCTTTAGATCAGTCCCGCAAGTCACAGGCCGCAAAGCGCGCGCATTTTTGGTTATTCCAATCGGTTCCAGCCACTCTTATTTTCTCTTCTCCTCCTTAGACTATATATTGTATATAAACAATAAACATATGAGGCTGATATTGTATACTAATGGTAATTTTGTTGCGAAAATGTTGCTGATTTCCACATGCAAAATGCAGCTTTGCGGTTATATGTCGTTGTTATTGTTTTTATTGTGCTTCTTTTGCGCTTTTATTTCTTGTCTCGTCCGAGGTGTTTGTTTTAATCAACCACTTAAGTGATTTTTCGACACCTTTTTCTGCGATGATCGCTAGAGATTTTTTATCCTCATTTTTGGGAATTTAAATTTACGTATTGAGCTTTAGTGTTGTGTTATTAATTCATCGATCAATTTTAGTGAACGCAAACGTGCGCGGTCTCTCCTTTGGATATGATCGTCTTATCTTAAATGAGATATTGGAAAACGTTATGTCACACATTGAAATTGACTATAAGGCGGCATATTGTTTGTCACAGCCAATGGGCTTTATTTTTCATCAGACTCACTCTGTACTCGTCTCTCTTTCTGTTTTGGTAGCTGTGAGATATATTCTTTTGTTAAATCTTTAAGTTGTCTTTTCTTTGGAGACTTTTATTTGTTTATAATCTTACTGTCGCATTTCTAATATATCGCTTCGCACAGAACGGCTGTCACACGGATTTAGAGCTTTTGTGTCCGACGATTGTTGTGCATATGTGTGTTGTACGCGATTAAGGGGGCTGAATAAAATCGGCTTGTGTGCTTTGACTTAAGATGATGCCGACAGAAATTTATTCAGTTTCTTTGCGCTCGATTAGCTGGACGATTGATGGCCAATTGAAATTGATATTTTAATTCGTTAGTGTTTTTTTATACAGGCGACATTTTGATTTGATTACATGCATATGTTTACCAAAATATGAACAGATTGAAAAGCAAGTAATTAACTCAACATGATTATTCATAAAGATATGTTATTTCTTTTATTTTTGATGAAATAAAAACTTTACTCATTAAAGTAAGTATTGGTTATGAATAATGTACCTGATATTAATTTATTACACAATTAAATGTTTAAGTGTTTTACTAAAACATTAATGAAATAAAATGTACTAATAAAAAACAATTTTAAAAGCACATTTGAACGATCTCTTCATTAGTGTAATGCAAATATGTAATCCATGATGGGATGGAGGGTTATCAACGAACTCATGAATCGTGAGCTGTTGCCTGTTAGTAATTAAAAGTTTACCGGTAACATTTTTAGGTCGCCCGATAAAATTACCTGCTATCGAGTTCATAATGAACTAAAATAAGGCATAGATCATTAAACTTTCAAGATAAAAGCTTTATCTTGCAACCCGAGTATTAAATATCTCATGGGAAATTTGAAAAGGAGTACTTTATACAATTCTTATGACTCTGCCGGCCAGTTCAATTATTAATAAATAAGTATCTATATGTCGACACATGACCATCCCATATTTTCAAATGAATTTATCATTTCTTACATTTTTTCTTTTTAAATCCGGTAAAAAGCTCTTAAAGACATACAAAATATACCAACCTGCAATTATTGTTGTGCTTTGTGCAGGAACCGTGCAGCTTGTGTGATTAGAACGAATTGCTCTAACAAAACCGGCGTTCGGGTTTGACCTTTCGATTGAAATTGGAGATATTGCCAAACAGTCTGAACCTGCCTTCGGTTCAAACAAACATCTAGAAGCAAACAAAACCATTTCTATTAAACATTTTTTACAAAATAAATTATTAAAGTAATGAAATTTGATACAATTATTCATTAATATTTTCCCTTATTAAATTCTATATCTACAAAAGTCAAAAATCAATGCCTATTATTAAAATGTGAAAGCGTCAGTGAATGCATCGAGACAGCCTGTAAATGCATTTAATTTTTGCTGTACTTTCGCAATTGACGCCACACCATCGGAAAGTCCCAGCATATACTTGTAAGCTGCCGGGCGCCAGCTTAAAGACAATAAAAACTGTTTGTATGTTTTTTTAAGTGTAACGCAAACAGGCTTTTTAACATCATAATTTTTAGGCCACCAACCTGTCTGTAGAGCTTTTGAAATGCAAATTTACATATTATTTTCAGACAGCCGTGCATACATGCAAGACTTTCTTTTAAATGCAGTTTTGTTTTAAAGAATGTTCAACGCAACGTGGATAAAAAGGTGGGTTGTTATTTATACGATTTTATTTAAAACTCATTTGAAAGCCGGAATCACATAAAAAATATTTTTAAAATAACATTGAACACGAAATCGACAAATTTTTAAAATAAAGTAAAAAAAACAATCTACGTCATGCCAAGAATAAAATGTCTTGCTGCTGGAACAAGCATTTTTCTGACAATTCAGTTTGCAATTTAACTTCGCCTCAATTATTTTTAAATTCCACTTGACTTCCGAAAGAAAGTTATGTGCAAATTAACATGACAGTAAGACATTAACACATCAAATACCATCTAAATCTGATCGCGACAATGGTAGCTGATGAACGAAAGCAAGCAAGGCAATAAAACAACGAGATTGCTTAAGGATTTGTGGAATTCATTGGAATGTTATTATGTTGTCGTTTGAAAGGCAATGCGGCGTAACGCAAACATTATCATGCTATGCATGGTGTAGAAAAGAGTGTGGTGGGGTGGAACATAGCTGAATACCGAGGACAAAGCCAAATAAACCATAACACCCTTTCTAAAAATCCCTATTCACATGATACGTTTGTGTAAGTGATAGTATACATATGATAAATATGTAATATTGCATGTTTTCCCTTATCGTCCTTATCGAGTAGAAAATAAATAGATTATCTGTGCTTACGAGTATGTCAGGCGTCCTGGCTGGGTCTGACGAGTTTTTCATTATTCAAAATGACTGAATGGCTGCAGGAAGCGCTTTGGGATGGAATGCGTGCAAAAATTTAAGATCTTCATGGCTAAAAGCACACAGAAATTAGATAATATGACATTAGTATTGAATAGCTGAGCTAATTTTTGGTAAAAACTAATTAATATGATAAGGGATGCAGTATTTGCCAAAACAATCTTAGCACTGTAGTGCTGCAAAGGCGATAAGCGAGAATATGAATTCGACGATGGAAATATACCATACAATCTATTGTTCGGCATAAGTTTAAAGAGATTATTGTATATAATACTGTAAAAAGTGCCGACAAAAAGATTATAAAATATTTATTAATTTGTGAGTATCATTTTTACATAATCGAGGAGTGTTTGTTTTATTCTTTTGCGTTTTCTTTTTCGCGCTCATTTCGCTGGCAGAGGTCATTCATGTTGCCGAAACTTATTTAAATGAAAATGGACATTGGACATTTGACAAACGTTCGGTTTTCGGCGTATCGCAAACATACAGTTTCGTTGCAACTCATTAAAAATTTGTTTGAGCTATCGACAATCAATAAAATTCGTTTATGCTGCTCGGATTTATATATTGGTAAAATATTGCCTGGTTTTTAAACATTTTAGATATGCATTCAATTGTACAAGGTACATAAAAAAAAAATGAAGACCGGACATTTGAACATGAAATCCGATTCACAAAACCGCTAATAGGCGATAAATAATGATTAATTCTCATCTGTTATTCCGACAACAATGCCGCTTCTATATCTTACATAACGATAAGCTCAATGGCTGCGCGGCACTTTTAGCAGTAGTAACAATGCAATGGCGTGGAAGAAATGAGGGGGAAGCGCGAAGAACGTAATAAATTCAACTTTTGTGACATTTTAGCCGCATGTGCTTTTAAAAATGTGGCCGAAAATGTCATGTAACACCTGTGCCATGTCTCTGGGTGTATTTATGCACGTGGAGCATACGCCATACACTATCCATGTGGATACTTTGTAGATTTGTTTGTCAAATTGATTTATGTTGTTGGGTTATGTGAATGTATATCAGATTGTTCATTGAACACTAATTTGATGTTTCATAAAACGTTTTAATATGTTTAAAAACTGAAATTCAAATGCAAGTATGAAACCGAGCGGCATTTAGTTGGCCCAATGTTTATCAATCACTCTATTTCATTTCTATGAGCAAATCAAACCATCAACCACACATTAAAATACCCGCAAAAATCGTAATGAACACATTTTAATTAAATTTTGCACAAGTTCTAAACTTCTGATAAACCACTTAGTGGCTAGAGTAAAATATCCTAATTAGCGAGCATACAAATAGTAATTAACGACCGGAATACCAATTCAACCTTAATCTGCGCCATGTTCATAAAAGCCGTATACTATCCCTCTTTGATGGACATAATTCACCGCCACCTAAACCAAAATCACAAATGTAACCACGATTTTTCACAAAAGCTTATAGAATTGATAATGCATGTAATGCGTATAGGTATAGTTTTACGGTCAGAAGTCTGGCCGCATTATTTATTCATGGTATATTTGGCAGCTGCAGTTAAATGTGCATAAAGCCGTCAGTTAACATGCATGTAGCATTCCATTCAAAAGCAATTTATTTTTACAATCCCTTTTTATTTAATTTGAATCAGAAGCGCTTTTAATGTGGCGATGGCAGAACATTTTACCAAACTTATTTGGTTGGTCTGCTAGAGCCAATTATACATAAATGTAATTAAGATCACATTATTATATTAATAAAGGAAACAAATAATTTATTCTAAACAATCTTTGTTTAAAAACTTAATTTGGTGTTGAGAGTCTGCGTTGCCCATTTTAGTTTATATGCATTTTCAAGAAGGGGTAGTAAATGTGCTCCTTACGTAAAAGAACCATTTATTCACAAGAATTCACATGTATTCACCTGTATTAATTTTTTATTGTCATCGTCTAAAGAACAAAATGTTCACATTCATCGTCTAACTGTTAGCGAGAAACTGAAAAAAAATGGAATGGATTTAATGTTTCAGCAATACATATATTAACCTTTTTGAATATCACTAGGTATATCCTTGCAAAAACTCTAAAAAAAATTTTTTTTTGCAATATTGTGTTTTTGGTAGTAAAAATGAGTTTATTGTCACATTCCCCTTTTATGCATGTCAAAGTTATGTTAACCTCGCGAAAACCTAGACATATTCTCGTAAAAATTGTTACAAAGTGATTACGTGAATTTATTAGAATATTATAATTTATCTTTACTATACTGCCGGAGCTGTATTTCTGCATTCGTACCGATTGTCATTCTACGGAAGGACTTTTTTTGTCGTACCATGTACACTCACTCTAGAATTAATTAAATTGCAGTTTTCAACTGTGCAATATCATGAGCCATGTGGCGTAACCAATCTTCTACTGTTGAAATTGATTTGAAATTAATATCCTTGGCAGAAGCACGCCGCGCCGCGCAAAACCATTGTAAGCTTGATGCGCGGTTTCTGGCATACGGGATAGAGAATTCGCCAATTTCCTTCAAACTGCAAAATGAATATTTATCAATATCGACTCTAATATTAAATACAAATTTAGTAATGATCAATTTAGTAATATGTAAAAATATATAATTTTGGCACGTGCTGTCGAATTGTGTTTGTGTATAAAGACTATCGACGACAGTTGGCCAATGTAGTTCACTACATATCGTCGTGTATCTGATTATGCTCGATTAGCTACAATTTATATGCACATACATGCCCATAATGCAAACATCCTTGAGAGTCAGTGTCAAATATTGAGTTTTAAATCATATGTGATATTAGTAGTCTTAAATATACACACTGAGATGTATAATGTATATGTTCATTGTTCAACTTAATATTAAACTCCGTAAATGCGCTTCCCTGAACAACACAACGTACCCAATAAATCTTAGCATTTTGTAATTGACGTGTGTTTCAAGCTGATTGATTACGTAAACCGCATGTATAAGATAAATTAACCAATCAAATGATATTCACCTTGGTGCTCAGATTTGAGTGATTCATTTGGCGTGAACATTTTCTTGACGGCGAGGGTTTAAATGTTATAAATTTTCGTTGCCGAGAAAGGGGTTATGTCACATTTCTAAATGGATTCATAAAAGATTCATATTGGAACAGTTTCGGATAACGCTTGAGAGAACACATTTCTAAACGGCGACGTGCACATCTCCATTTCTGGGATGCATACTTACAAATGTATGTATAGCAGGGCGTTTTTTTTTTTTATCATATCATCACTGATCCCCATTTGTATGGTCCAAAGATTTTGTAAATGGTGAAATGAAATATGGTTAGGCCACGGCATATCTTTTTTTACACTTTGAAGTTTAAACAGCCACGAAATTCACAGGAAATTTTGGTAAAAAGGATAAAGTGCTAAGCCTTGTATTCCAAATAATTTAGTGAAAAAATATTGTTGATATTGTGTGTACGATGTGAATAAAAATGAGAAATTGCTAAAGATTGCACCTTGCGCCGAGAAATCATCCTTTGCAATAACAATGGAGGGCTTAGAATAAAAGAGAGCCACAAATCCAATTTAAATGCGAAGTATCTTTGAATTTTCGGCTTTTCCTTCTAAACCATGCCAACTATTGACTTGACTACCACCCAGAAAATGCAATATGCCTTTATTGATAAACATTGTACGTATTTAAACAGGCTAGTAGAAGCTGGTTCGTTCTACAAAAGATCCATCCCAATGGATATTTAAAATAAATAGTAACACAGCTCATCTAGACGGCTGCAAGACTCCGTATGCGTAACAGCATAAACTTATGTATACAGATACTTGGTTTTCTAAAGTAACAAGAGTAAGGACCTAAAGGGGCTGCTTGCAGATGCACCAATGTTTACTATTTAGCCATGATATTGGTTGTCTTGTTATTGCAAACTCTAAAGTTATTGAAAATGTTAAGGAAGAGTTTCATCTACAGTGTATTTGGTTAGTATGTTGTATTTAGAAAATGCCTGTGGGACTCTTGCATGTTGCAAATACGTAATGAATTTTCTTCTCGTTTGTGTTGAGCTTTTCGGTCCAAATTATACCAAAAGTATATCTAATGAGTACATAATTGTTTTCAAATGATTATTTGCCTGTACATCCTAATTTTTATTTCGTGGAATTCTGAGCGTTTTCGCTGGATCGCATCACGTTGTTCTAACCCTCTAAATGCCAGTAAGTAGATTAGTTTTCTATCTTCGCTGTTACCGTTCTGCAAGAAACATAATGTTTATTGTCCCTACGGCGCTAATGTTTGTACCCACATATTATTACAGTATATTCTGTGTACACACTCGTAATATCGACAATCAAATGTGCAAAGCATTTCCAGTGCTTATTAAGGTTTGTTAGCGTAATTGTTGTGATATTTCATAATTATTACACAGGTGAATGGAGAAAAGACAATATTTAACTTTTACTTGCTATATTTTCATTCGCCCATTAATTGCTTATTACAGCTTTAATCTATTGAGTAATCTCGTTAGGTTGATTTGTTACTTTTTTTTGTGTAATAATAATTTAATTGTAACAAACTCGTATAATGGGGCTTCGCACACAACATAGAGCATATAATTAATGTAACTTATATGGATACTACATCAATTCTCTGTGTAAGATTTATTTCATATTGGCTTAGCAAGCAGTACGTCACTTTAATAGAAATAAAACGTCTGTTACACAATCAAAATATATTTTTTTTAGTTCGATATAAAGAAGATTAGTTTGCACCCCATATGAGAATATATTGGCCGGATAATAAAAAAATCTCATAGTGATCGACAATTTGAATCTTTTCAATTTGCGACTTGTTCGCTATTAAAGTCAGTCGACACTATTCTATTAATGTGTTTTATTCCAATTTTTAAAAAGACATACTTAAATGTTTAATTATAAACTTTCCTTAGATATATTTACTTTTATAGAAAAAAAATTGATTAATAATATAACAAAAAAAATGGAAGAAAACACATCTTTTGAATCAGCCGTAAATAAATTTCAAATCTTGGATCGTTTTGTCATCTTCCATTGCGGTTGTTGGCTATCAAATGCTCTATAAATTAGTCTCATGTCGTGCTTGACTGTAAATTTTAATTTCACAATAATTAAAAACATAATGGTTTGTGTTACTCTGCTCCAACTAATATGCACAGCTGCAGCGCATAGAATTTAAGACAATTTTGTCGATTCAACACAGGCCAGCTAAGAAGCTTTTCATTTGCAGCTACTCTGTGGACACTCTTTGCGGCAAACAGCTTACAGCAGACTACTGGACAACTGCCAAAGATAATAAGCGACTTTCTGTTTGTATTTTTAGTCAATTGTTTTTGTATGATCATGAAAATAAAATATGTTTGAGCTGGCTTTTCGTTCGTTGCGACGTTGAAAAATGTAATTAAATATTGACCGAAATATACACCCTTTAAGTAAACATAAAAATCTTATCTTCTTTCGAAAACATGTTCAATAATAATTTAAAAAATTAGGTGAGGTCAATTTCTTTGTAACTCATTTTTGATAATTCACAATCGAGCGTTTGGAGACCGGAAAACCTTTCTTTCAAACAAACAACGAATTCTAAGGGCATTTAGGCTTTAAGTCATGCATAAAAAAGGACCGTCGCTGGGATTGGCTTTATTAAAAAAGTTTTTAATTAAAATGGGGGAGAAAAATTAGAAGCTGAGAGCATAAAAATTTGTTAAAAAGCACCTTTCCATGAGACACAACGCACAGCAAATAACATTTGTGGGTCTGCCATAAAAAAATACTGCGATGTTGGATCGTTTTATTACTTAAAAAACATAAAGGTTCTAATTGATAATTTAAGTGGCTTTATACACTTTGTCCATGGTTTATTAAGACTAATAGCTGTTTAACGAATTTGCGCAATTTATTGAAAATGAATATTGCGTTCTTTAAATATAAAATACGTTTTTGCAAAAAAGACAATTTTTTTATATGTTTCATATATCATTAAAAATAATGTGAATACATACGAGTTTGTGTGCTTTCATTTTATTAAAATGTGAATTTCGCAAAACACATTAAAACTTTTCATACACTCGTTATCCTAACAAAATAGGATTTCGCCACATGTCCCATATATCTTTTATGCACAGAGGATGCAACTACCCAGCGCCTGCATAGATGAGGCAAAGGTTATTAACACATTCGTCATACTTCCATAAAACAGCAAAGCTTGAAATGTAAACAAATTTGTGTCCGTCGTTCTCACATATTTGCATAGTATATGCTGCCAAAGTCATCACCTTAATTGGTCGGAGGTGATGATAACGAAAACATAAATTAAAATCGCACAATTGCTACCCTCGTTTCTTGATTTCAACTAAATGTACATGCACAAGGTGCTGGGGCTGAGATTAAATTGACAGGAATTGCAGGAACGTATGATGCATAAAAAAAAGAACATATGCTTCTACTGCGAATATATGTACTTATTATAATGTGTAACCGTGTAGGAATAATAGGATCTACGTAAACAGAAATATGCGGCACTTGTGCGCTTTTGAAAGCGTTCATCTAGGCGATGGTGATGAATATGATGATGATAGTCATGTTTGCTTTTCACCGTATTTGTAATCTATATAGACTCAAAAGAATGCTTAAAATATAAAACACTATTTTTTATGAAACCAAGATGGTTTTGTGGCTGACTTGTATACAGCGAATGATCTATATCTATATCTACCTCACAAGATAGAA
>JANSTS010013623.1:0-23635 GCA_026546915.1 Sylvicola fuscatus
TGTCCAAAATGTTGGATAACAAGAGTACATATACTTCCCAAGATCGTTTTTTTGAGAAAAAAATGTTCGATCTTTGTGGGACGTATATAACTAAAAAGCATTGATATCTTTTCAGGAGCTTTTGAATTTTTCAGTTTTCAACGAATTCTAACATTTTCAAATATTTTTTTGGCCATACTTTTTTGTCAAATTTAATTTTTCATATTAAGTTGAAAGGAGTGAAAGAAAGACAAACAAATTGAGAAAAGACTGAGTAATGTTAGAATTTTTCGGACGTTTCTACATTTGAAGTTAATCATGCTTTGGAAAATTACTAAAAAAAATTTTTTTCAAAATAAGTAGCGGTTAGTGACAGACGATAGAAAGCTTAAGCCAATGTACCCTTGCTGCAAGATAATCTTTTCTGCTTTAAACACGATATAGTTACAGCTATGAAAATGTGTAATTCTATTTTAGTGTTCTTTATCAAACAAATGGCCTTGACCAAATTAAATTTGGAAAACAAAATTCTGTGCATCATAATAAGAGAAGCTTGCAAATGTGACATTATCAGCTTTCACTCACAAACTTCTTGGTAAATAATATGATATTAGATGTTGGACAGTAATACTTATATTAGCCATTCTGCGAGCTTTTACTTTTTCGACATCCCATATGAGTGAAAGTAAGCTTTCAATTTTTAAAATGCTATAAAAAGGGAGATTTATTACGAAAGTAAGTATAATAAAAAGGAAAAAAATAACTAACTTACTAATAACTAGAAAACAAATATCAATTATATGTATGATTTTAATTTACTTTCTATAAATACTCTGAAAGATAATCGGTGGTCAGTTTATGTTAGTTGACATTCAAATATAAGTCGCCCTTTCTATTGGTCATCATTTTTCAATGAATAAAATGAAATTTACGTTAATTTATCTGCGGTAATTGACGCATTTTTTAAAAATAAAATTGATGATGACGCTGCAAAATTGTGTTCAAACAAAAAGTTACAATTGTCACTCTTGCCAATCAAGTAATTATTCTTTAATTTACTCTGGCTATGGGCCACCTACAACCAAACTTGGGAAACACTGTGACGTTGTAATTTCCTTTAAGTAGTTGCAACCATGAAGCAACGCCAGAAAGTTGATTCAGTTCCATCATTTAAAACACGTCCTGTAAATCCTTCAAAAAAATTAAAGTCGTCGATACCATTCTTGTTTGCACATGTAAGTGAAGCAAAATTTTAAAATGCAAAACAATTAAATATAAACTTGTGTCCAGTTCGTCGGACTCGCACCTTTCCAAGTAAAGGACTCTCACCTGGAGACGACAGCTCTTAACATATTCTATACAATTTTTTGGTTATGTGTGTATTTGACAATTTTCGCTGCCACCACCATGTTACAAAGAAAAAGTGAAGAAATGCATAAGGAGATTCCAATCATTGTAGAAGTTGGTAATGAAAAATATAGTCCTTTCAATATTCAGAGTTTAAACTTATTTTGTTTTTGAAATAGGACACAAGATGCACTCAATTTTAGGATTGTTATTGTGCGTCCCTACATACCTTCTATGTATTTTACATGCCAAAAGTATGAATAAGATATATCAGAAGTTCAATGTCGTCGATGCTGCTATGGAACAGTTTAGAGACTACCAGACAAATGACTTGAAGTTTGGTAAACTAACACGAATCTTTATATTCGTGAGCGGTTGCATAATCTTTCTAATTGCTTCGATTTTCGAGGTCATTTCTTCATATAAGTAAGTGTTAAATATGAAAAAGTATATTATGCGAAAATTGAATTTAAATATATATTTTCAGAATATTTGGGAACTATGTCGTTGTAGTTGGCCTTTCTTATATATTTCCTTATATGATAGCGGCTATAGTTCTGTCCCAGTTCGTAGTTATAGTGAAAATTATATGCAAATGGTTTAAGCAAATTAATATGTAAGTATTTTTATGATTACTTTTAACGACTTTTTTTATATTTAAAATGTAACCTGTTTTTCGAAATAGAGTTTTTAAAGCAATCGGCAATGCGCATGACACACAGCAAGACGCGTCATCCGGATCTATTAAAACCCTAATTCTTTCAGTAAGCAATCAGGTAAATGTGACTCGACAATTACTATTCCCAATTATCTTAATTGCCATTAGATTATTAAGTAAATAACAAAAAATCATTGCAGCAAATAATTAATCCTGCGCAGACACTTTACACAAAACTTGAATTCCTATTTCAACTGCACGACACTTTGTTTGAATTAGCTGAACTTGTAAATCATGTTTTTGCCTTACAAGTCGTCATTTACATAACGGCTTCATTCTTTATAATTCTTTACGGGCTATCGTTCCAATCAAAGGTAATTACAACACTCAGAAAATTAAAACAAAAAACACAAAATAACGTTTACATGTTTGTGGATACAGGTACTTTATTTGCTATGGGGAACGAATTCACAAATAGCACTCATTGCATCGTCCTTTATCCTTTGGGGTGTTGTGACTTCATCTGTGTTGTACGTCGTGTTGCGGATCTGCGCCCAAACACGTGCTGAAGCTTTTAAGTCTGCAATAGTGGTGCACGTTATTATGCAAAAGAAGCCCGATTTTATGCTGAGAGATGAAATTTTTTACAACAAAATGAAGTCATTCACATTGCAGATCTTGCATCGAAAGAACGAGTTCAACTTTAATGGGATTGGACTGTTCCTGTTTGATTATACGTTCATTTTTTCGGTAAGATTTTTCACTTTTAACTGTTTACGATTAATTTGTTTTTAAAATTATTTTTAGGTTGTCAGCGCTGCTGCGTCATATCTGATAGTTTTGCTGCAGTTCGATATTTCATCAGATTCCCGGATATCTCAATTTATCAATACCACATAAATTGAATAAATACAACAACAAAAATAATACTGGATTTCAGATCGCTTGAATTGATAGGAAGCCATTCAAACGGAAATATGTTTTAATTTAAACTCTTTTTTTATTAAGTATTGAGTATACTTAAGAAATGGTCTTCAGTCGACAGTCATAACTCAGATGTCACTTGTCATTTGTCAAATTCTGTAATATATATATATAATATATATATATGTTTATTTGAAGAATATGCCTGCATTTATTCTTCATTCCTCAGTAATCAGTAATCAGCGGTCGAAGACCGCGGTTGACAATTTATTAAGTGTTTGTGTATAAGTATATAACCCCATAATATTCAAATTTTTGTTAGAAAATTTGCACTGTTACACTTGTTCTAAAATGTATGTAAAAATAAATTAAATTGTTCCAACTAAATAACTTGTTATTTGTAAAAGACAATTGTCTCCCCGCCCAGTAGAGTTTCCGCGGTAAAATTCGCGAATTTACACGTTCACTGTGCGCGTCTGGGACAGTTAACAGTCCACTGAAATAGACATTCCCAAGGTGTTTAGCTCCCTAATCCAGATCACAAGTTCCCATCAAGTGAAAATGGGTGACGACATGAAATACATATTGGTGACAGGTGGCGTGATAAGTGGCGTGGGAAAAGGAGTCATTGCCAGCTCCTTCGGAACACTGTTGAGCTGTTGTGGCATTAATGTCACCTCCATCAAAATTGACCCCTACATAAATATTGACGCTGGAACCTTCTCGCCATACGAACATGGTAAGTGCATTCGAGAAGCCAATCGGCATATTTTTCCTCATCAAATATGTCGCAGTTGATATAAACATGCAAGGATGTATTGTGAATTGCAATTGAATGGCGATTGCGCATGTGCGATTGCAGCCACGTGGTTTTGAGCTGCCCCTGTAGCAGATAGCTAGGTTAGGAATTTGCGTCGCGTCGCGTCGCCTTACCGAAGAATTGCATATGGCATGTATACAGTTATAAAATAAATGCGTACATGTGTGGAAACTGTAAAGTGTTTTGATCGTTTGTGTGTATGTTGGGCCGCTTCGTTTGTTGTTACCGGAAAATGTTGACCTTGACTAGATAATAGACATATTTGTGACGGTGGCGCTTGTAATCGATGCTGGCTGCTGCTGCCTGTAACATTCCCAGCGGACAAGCTTATCGACCCCATTGGCTAAAATTCTTTAAATTCGTTGGTAGTGAGTTGTTTTTTTGATGATCAGCTGTTTTCACATCTGCTGTCTATTTTTAACTTATCTTATGAGTCTTATAAGTTATTTGATGTCTACGATATTTTAACGTATTTTAACTTTTCCGGCATTGTGTATTTGATGACTGTTATGTTTTATTGCTGAAATTGAATTACACCTGCATAATCCGTTAATGTAGACATTTGTTATCTTTTACAGTTAACATGAATGATTCATGTATACTCAATACTCAATATGTTTGACTCAGCGCGCACGTGTAGTGTCAACTTAACATACTGCCGGTCAAAGGCATTTTTTTGTTACTCAAGAAAAATTGGCAATATTGCCAAGACAGCAAATATTTTACAAAATGCTCAAGCAGAGTCCCAACAATCAGTTTCCAACTACGATTATGATGTAAGATGTTGTACAAATGCTAATCTACTTAATAATAATAACAATCTGAGCGCGGCCGGTGGCATGATATTGCTGAACCTTCGAAATATAAAGCATAATTCATAGAATCAAACGAACAACGAACAAAAATGCTCAGCATAAACATTTTTTTTTGGACGATTTTTTAATCGTCCACAAACCATATTTTTTGTACAGGCAACAATGTCTAACGGATGTTACGACTGGTGTCAGCTGCCTGTTTTTTTTTAATTCGCCCACTGACGACGAATAATTTTGCTATCAGATGCTTTGGTTTCAGATTTCAACTCAAATAACGCGCTTTCGCACTTTTATATGGATTTATTATTTACTGCGCCAAATACAATAACATGTATGATAACGTCGAATGGATTAGGTTTTTTTAAGAATATTGTTTGTCATTCGGTTAATATTTCTAATTACAGGAGAAGTTTACGTACTTGACGATGGCGGCGAAGTAGATCTTGATTTGGGCAATTACGAACGCTTTCTTGACGTCACACTGCACCGCGATAACAACATAACAACTGGCAAAATCTACAGTGAGGTGATCAATAAGGAGCGTCGTGGAGACTATCTCGGCAAGACAGTGCAAGTTGTGCCACACATAACAGATTCGATCCAAGAATGGGTGGCTCGTGTCGCCAAAAATTCAGTGAAAAAGGGCCAAAAGCCAGAGGTGTGCATTATCGAGTTGGGCGGCACAATTGGAGACATCGAGGGTATGCCGTTCGTCGAAGCCTTTCGACAATTCCAGTTTCGTGTGAAGCGCGAGAACTTCTGCTGTGCACATGTCTCGTTGGTGCCAATGCCACGAGCAACTGGCGAGCCCAAGACCAAGCCAACACAATCCAGTGTTCGTGAGTTGCGTGGCCTGGGTCTGAGTCCTGATCTGATAGTTTGTCGCTCTGAGCTGCCTGTCGGCCAGGAGGTCAAAGACAAAATAAGTAACTTTTGCCATGTGGCTCCAGAACAGGTCATCTGCATTCATGACTTGAAATCAATCTACCATATTCCATTCTTGATGGAAGAGTTTGGTGTGGTTGACTTTCTTCGAAATCGGTTGCAGTTGAAAATCCCGGCCCAACGACCAAACGGATACATGCAGCCATGGCGGGACTTGGCTTATCGCATTGACAATCTCCATAATGTCGTGAGCATTGGTTTGGTTGGCAAATACACAAAGCTGGAGGATGCCTACACATCTGTTAGGAAGGCATTGGAGCATGCTGCAATTGCCTCGGGATTTAAACTAGAGCTGAAGTACATTGAGGCTTGCCATTTGGAAGAGGCGACTAAAAAAGATAATCCATCAAAGTATTTTGAATCGTGGAAAACGTTGGCTGATATGAAGGGTGTTGTTGTGCCAGGTGGCTTCGGATCCCGAGGCATGGAGGGCAAAATAAGCGCGATTACTTACTGTCGGGAAAACAAGCTTCCTTTCCTGGGTGTTTGCCTCGGACTGCAAGCTGCCGTCATTGAATTTGCAAGAAATGTCTTGTTGCTGAAAGTAAGCTATTACCTTGAAGTAAATCTCATTCTATAAATCTAATCATAATTTTTGCAGGATGCAAACACAACAGAAATAAACCCAACAACTACTAATCCAGTAGTGATTGATATGCCTGAGCATACTAACGGTGATATGGGAGGCACTATGCGCCTTGGAAAGCGGGTGACTGAATTTAATGATCATCCAAGTGTTTTGAGTGAGTCTACTGGCTTTTCACTTTTCCATTTTATTTTTAACGTTCATTTTGCTTCCAGGAAAACTGTATGGCTCTCCAGATTTTGTTGAAGAACGTCATCGTCATAGATACGAGGTTAATCCTGATTATGTAAAGCAAATGGAGGATGCTGGCCTCTTGTTCGTCGCTACTGATACAGAAAAAGCTCGAATGGAAGTGATCGAGCTTCAAAATCATCCATACTTTACGGCAGTGCAGTTTCATCCTGAATATTTGACGCGCCCTTTGAGCCCATCTCCTCCGTTTTTGGGCCTCATTTTGGCTTCTACTAACAAGCTGGGTCATTATTTGAGCCGTGGATGTCGTTTTTCGCCACGTGAATTAAGTGACGGCTCAGGTGGTTAGATTTTTTTTACCTTTAGTTTTATTGATTTTACTGATACCTGGCTGATAAAATTGTGTTTTTTTAGAAGCATGCATTTTCCAACCGAATCTCATTCAGTTTTTTCCCTTTCAGATGACGACTTGGGTGAAATGCCTATTAATCTCTAATTTGAAAATGTTGTGTTGAAAATCGCTTTTATTTACTATAAGTTTTCTTTAATGAATGAATTCATTATTATAGTTAAATTTTAATTAGTCATCGAGTATATTAATTATTTAATTTAAATAATTTGTTTTACTCAAGCATGTTTGTGCTAGAGAACAAAAGTTTTGAAATTAACTTAAAGCAAAGGCAAACATGTAGTAATAATTGTATGACCTTTACTTATAACACAATTTAAGACATTTTGTCATCTTACGTGTTTAAAATATAAGTTAATAAAAGTTAAAAGTTAAAAAAAAAACACCAAAACCAATTCTGTAAATTTTAAATAACTAAAAGGGTTTTTGAGTCAATCCGTCATGTTAACGACGTAATTAGTCCGTTTCAATCTGAATGTATTACAATAGTAATACTTTGGCCTCTTATTAATAGAAATATCAATGTCTAGTTTTATGTATAATTTATGTAAGCTTATTATTCCTTTAAATTTTTGTGAAATATATATGGTTCGAGAATGAAACCGCAAAAATTAAAATTAATACACTTTTATTTGCTTAAAATATATAAAAGGCGTACATAAATAGAAGCGTCGTGAAACGTATTTAAACTAAGTTCAATTAAAAGCAAAATTAAATAGAAATGATAGTCATCAATCTGATGCCGATGTACATAAATTAGAAATTGGATTCTATCGGCACCAGACCAAGGATATTGGGCGAGTCGATTTTTTTATTTAAATATAATTAGATATAAATAAATTACAAATAATTAAAACATAATAATTTTGTGACTTGAAAACACAAAATACAATCAATTCGTAAAATACTACCAAATTCCACTAAATGGCTAAAAGTCTTTATGGAAGTAATCGAGGATTAAATCGCCCCATGTAGAGAATGACGCCCGTGGGATTGTGGCGAGCGAAATACAAGAAGGGCCTATCAAATCTCAATCTCGGAATGTCTGGAAGTCGCGCCTGTCGTGGCCTCAACGGAAGCGGCAACTCCAAGTATTTTGTATCAAAGAGAGGATCAAAGAAGTATGCGTCGGCCGTTTCATCATCGACTGGAACCAGTGTTCTGGTTACAGTTTGCTCAAGCATTTTTTGCCTCAACTGTGGAGCCGGATAGATTTCAATATGATGATGATCGCTTATTTTGTCTTCACCGCATGTGCTGAAAGTATTCATTTGCACCATGTCAGAGAGGTACATGTCACGATTAGAAGAGCCGGTTACACCTCGTAGATCGGCCTTGTCAGCGTTAAAGACATCCTTGAGCCCCATTTTCTGCAACGCAGAAGTCGCATTGATGAACGATCGGTGAGAGAAACGAGGAATCTGTACTTCCAAACCCGGACGATCAATCAACGTCTTCAATAGGTTTGCCCACATGTTCTCGGATAACGCCTTTTCGGTTAAAGTCTGCTCCAATCGCTCGAGACTATCGCCAGGAGCTGACGAACCTTGTTGGCCTGGCATAATGAATATTGTACTGACGATATTGTTTTGTGCTCCAAAGGCAACAGCAGTTGCATCCATAGCTGGATCATACCCAGCACTAAAACCACTTTTATAAACTGCAGCCGGAATTGGCACTAGTTTTCGCTGTCTTATTGTTGGCAATACCTGGAAGAACATTTCACCATCTTTTTCCGATGTACTGGCTGATGAGCAATCCGTTTCATAGATATTGACTGACATTGCCGAAAGAGGACCGTTTAACCATATACTGTTGGTCTTTAGATACTCCGGCATTTTACCGAATGTATGTCTTTTGACTAAAAGATTTGTCCGCCTCCGGATAATGTCATTGATTATGTTGTAACTGACTTCTTCAACATGTCCCGAATACAATTGTTGCGCTTTTTCTTTGTAAAATGAAATTACTTTGCCGCGGTTCCGGTCAGTGTACAGCTCACGCACGAACACACTGTTGGCCAATCCAGCCTCAGCTGGATTCTCAACAGAGTCGGTGATATTTCTTAAAATCAAGTGCGGATTGAATGTCACCATATCGTCTAACTGCAGAATCTCGTTCATTTCGCCAGAGGTTGCGCCTCGGGCGCCTAAAAATACCATCGACAGCATTGACGTCATCGCAAATGGCGAAACTACTAAACTTCTCGCAGAGCTGATACCCTCCTTGGTTAATGACTTCCAGAAGCTAAATGCCAACTCATTACATAAGTCGGCAAACTGTTTAATGTCTTCACTTAATGTTTTTGTGCTTTCCTCTAGTCCCAGCATTTCTGGTGCTGGCGATTCCAGTTTTACTTGAACTGTCTTGCGTTTCGTAGTTGGAAGGCGCTCAATTTTTAAAGGATTAAGTGCGGGAATTTTTATTGAGGACATTGAAGGTCTTTGTGTATTAATATGGTTTACAACTTTATCATCAATATTAATTGAGTTGTTGGCTGCTACGGGTGAATCAGATTTTAGAGAATCGTCGATCTTTGGTGCTGAAGGCTTTAGCGATGTCTGAGAAAGTTTGGGGGTAGTTGTGATTTGAGTAGTGGTAGTTGTTGGAATAGGTTCAGTTATTGTTTCGGTTTTTGGCTGGATGGTCGTTTTTTCAGAAATGTCTTGCTGCATCATTGGGTTGTGGCTTTCTGGGCCTTGGAAGGTATATTCGGTAGATTCCAACAACATTGGTGTAATATCTTCGGTATTGTAATTAGTAGTAGTTTCTTGTACAGTAAAGTCCTTAAAGGGTTTAGGCTGGCTTTCAGGTCCCTGGAAATAGTATTCAGTGGTTTCCAAGAGCATTGGAGTAGCATCATCAGAATAGTCTGAAGAATCATCTGACTGATCAATTGTAGTGGTTTCAAAGAATTTTGTGGTAGTTGTTTCAAATGGCTCAGTAGATTGGTATGAATTTACTGAGAGAATAGATTCAATTTTATCAGTCTTAATTTCTGGAAGTTCTGTAGTTAATGAGGTATAGTCTGAACTCTCTACAGCAACAGACGTGCTACTCGCGGTCGTTGTTTCCGGAAATTCGGAATCTTGTGATGTTGAAATAGTAAGGCTGAATGCAGGTTCTTGGTCAATATCAATTGGATAGTCTTCCGTTTTAGCAAGTATACTTTCATTGTCGACTGTGGTCGATTCCATATCCATGGCAGGCATTGTAGTTGTTATTTCTGTGGCTGACGTTTGTTCAGTTTGGGTTGAATATTCTAAAGTTGTTGAGTTTTCGTCATTCATTAAGTCCTTTTCTGAGTAATCTTCGTCATGTTCTTCAGAATCATCTGCTAGACTACCTAGTGGAAAATTACTTTCGTCAATTGATCCGACCAGACCGAGGATGTCTTCAGCAATTAACGCTGAAATTGGCTTCATTGTTGATGAGTGTGATTGGTCTGTCATTTTAATTGTTTCTTTAGTGCTCTCCACTTTCTTCTCCACAAGACTACCATCCAATGTTTTGTTTGATTGGGTTTGGGTTTGATTGGGGTTTTCGGTGTGCGTTGAAATTGACGAGGTCTGCTTCACAATAGACGTCACATATTTAATTTCATTGGCATCGTCTTCTTTGCTCTCCACGGAAGCTTCTGTCACATGCGAAAGTGATTCAAATTTATGGAAATTGTCTTTCGGCAACATCGTTATTGGCACATCGTCGCTTTTAGGACGAATTGTCGTCATCTGAACAACCGGCGTGTACGTTGAGTCAGCCACCTGTGAAATAACATCCGAGAGTGAATCCTGCATCTGCTCAATACTGAAGTTTTCGTCGACAATTTCATTTGTGTTGTCAGCCAAAATTGAAGCCACTGTCGCTGCCTGTTCGACGAAATCCGCCATCGATGATGCATTACTGTGACTCGGATTGCGGAAGTTTTCCATGTTAATATTTGCAACTTGTGCCTCCAGTTCAGAGCTGAACTCTGATACCATGTCATCAATTTGTTGCACGACGGGATGTGTTCGTGTTAGCAGTGGCAGCGCAATATCTTCTGATTTAATAACTTCCTCGTCGAGTGGAATATCAGTGGTTGTGGGTGGTTCCATGGTAGTTGTCGGTATTTCAAAAATGTTTGGCTCTTGCTCGTCCACGACTAATAAATTGTTTTTGAAAACATGCGCAACCGCTTCCTGTTCGCTTGACTTATCTGACAGGTGATCAATAACATCATTAATCAACGTTTGAGGATGATTGGTGGTCGCTGCTTCATCGGAATCGATATTCTCTGTGCTTTCACTATTAACGACTGTTGTTGGCTGCTCGGTTGATTCTTGTTCTTTTTGCGGTAGCATGGGTAACATAGTGGTTGTAGACGATAACAGATCATCATCTTGTTCGCTGATTGTCACAGTTGTGATCGGTTCCAGTGATGTTGTTGTAATCATTTGTTGCAGCTCACTGCTCGTGGTGGCCGAAGGTTCAGCCAATGGAGCGTTTGTTGTTGTTCCTTGTTCACTCATAAAATCGTCTTCTGTAAAATCGCTGTTTTCTTGTTGCAGTGACTCAATTATCTGATTGAAACTCATATCCGTGTCAAATGATGCAGCCTCTTGCTGATCGGTGGTAATCATTTGTGGTGTTGTGGTTGTTTCGATGAGGTCATAATGATTGGTGGAATTCAATTTCAAGTTACCAGTCACGGCCACTTTCTTTTCATCTTGATCTGTGCTAGTAGCCGGCGTGGGCGAAGTGAACTGTAGCACTGGTTCATCATTTGCGGTGGTTTCCGTTTCCTTGTTTAATTCCTCAGATTGGGCAGTGACCGCTGTGGAATCTGGTTTGTGTTTTAGCGGCGTTGTCTGAATTAGGTCATCATCACTGGCGACAGTTTTAGTTGGCATGCTTTCCGTGGTGCTCGCCAAAGGTATGACGGGACTAACGGTTGTCTCAGCCTGACTGATCTCATTTGTGAGAGACTGCGAAATTTGATTGATGAGTGGCTCAATTTTTAGTCGGTCAAAGTCGTCAGCCACATTATCATTGACAGAGTCTGGTACAGCTGATGTGACCGGTCTTCTTCGATGAGTGGTCATTGTAGGTAGATTTGTTGTTATTGGCGCTGCCGTGGTTGTGGTCGTGGTAACTGTTGTTGGGGAAGTAGTTGTTGATTCTGTCGTTGTTGATGTTAGAGTTGTGGATGTTGTAGAAGTAGCAGTTGGGGTTGTAGATATCTTTGGAGTTGTTACTGGCACGGTCGTTGATGAGGAAGTGGAGATTGTCGTAAATTTAGTTAAAGCAATAGTTGAAGATTGAGTTGGTATAGCAGAAGACGAAACTGGAGGTTTCTTATTCTGAACTCGGTTAAAAAGTGGAACCTCTTTTAGGCTTTCAATTTCTTCTTCTTTAACTTCATTTAATGGTTTATTTGATTCAGTGTTTAAAGTGTCATTTGCATTTGCATTCTTCTCGGTAGTTGGTGCGATTGTTGTTTTTGCAGTAGTCGATCGTCTTGATGGAGGAACTCTCGCAGTTGTGGTTCTTCTTGGTTTTGATGTCGTCCTTGTTCTCTTTGTGGTGAATGTTGACTCGTCATTTCTTGTAGTCGTTATTGTCTCAGGAGTTGTACTTGTCGTAGGAGTAATTTCTGATGATATATTGGCAATTGAAGATGTCTCCAATAATTCATCAGCTTCAACTATTTTTTCAGTAGTGGAAGGTACAGGGGTAGTAGTTCTTCTCGTCCTCGCAATAGTAACTCTTTTAGTAGTTGATGTTCTTGGTGTAGTTGGTCGGCGTGTCGTTGTTGATCTTGGAGTTGTAGTCCTCTTTGCTGTAGATGCTCTAGGAGTGGTTGTTCGTCTTTGGGTAGTTGCTCGGATTGTAGTTGAACGAGGTGTGGTCGTTCTTCGCGGACGTTTAGTTGATGTGCTAGTTGATATCGTAGTAGTTATCGTTGACGATGGAGCAGCAGTTGTTGAGGAAGCATTCATATTGACTTCATCATCAAGGTACAGCAGAATTGGCGTAGCCGATTCATCATCGATAATTGTTGGGACCTGAGTTGGCCTCGTTTTTAAGCTCTCAACACTGACCATCTCACTTTCAGGCAGCTGCACAAATTCGTTGTCGCCCGGCATATTGTATAACGCCGGCGATATCGATGGCACAGATGTGGCAATCGTGTCGGCTTGAACAGGCATTGGCGTTTCCGTCGTTGTGATCTTTGTTGTATCGTTCGTGTGGATTTCAGCGGTGTTTACTTTGTCCAGTGGAATTTTGTTTGTACTGTGCACCTGTATACCATCACCACTGTTGGGGGCAACGTCCTCGGCATGTTGGCCAAATATTGCCGGTAAAATCATGCTCCACGTAGAGCTGACATCAGGAGTATCTAGGACTTGCTCAGCCGCGGAATTATTTTTCTGCGAGGCGATTTCTTTGTTAAGAACATCTTGAACGCTGGAAACAATTTCCTGAACATTTGCGTTGCCCTGGTTGTTGGCCGTCAATGTTTGCAGGATCATTTGCCCATCCGTGTCGCCGCTGGCCACAATGCTCTGTATCTCGGACATTGACATTAGACGCTTGACCAAATCACCTTTATCGTTGAAAGTGTAAAACTCGTATCGATCGGGATTTAGTAGGTTGATGGGACTCGCCACTTGACCCATGGGACGTGGCACTTTCTTCCCAACCGCATCGGTGTAATGTGGATCGTCTCCATTGAGCACAACAGACACTGACGTGACAACGCTGAAATGAGATTTTGTGTAAATATACGCATATAATCATTTTATAGAAATTAGGTATACTAACAAGCTGTTAAAACTAAACATGATGACTCAACAATTGGCAATGATCGCGAGTGTTTAAATAATCGCGCATGCATGCGGCATATGTGATTATTATTGGCAATTTCAGTTTTAACGTTTATCGTTCTCTTTATTGAATGCCTGAACCGGCATTTCAAATATTTACATATCGGTCAGTTGAACGTATCGTATATCAACTAATACTCATGTGCGTCAAACACACATATTCGCGGTATTCCCTATATTCGTTGGATGTTTTATATTTTTGTGGCACGATCAATACCGTTACCAGATCGGCGTTTCTCTCGCATTTTATTTTTATACTTTTTGTGGCCGGTTACACATTTAAGGTCTTCTTGTTTCATACTTCTCTTAATCCAACAACAATTTATGCATAAATTTCTGCTCGCAACGCATTTTATGCGGCCACGACAATATGAAAAACATGCAAACCGAAATCATACTAAGCATTAAATAACATGCTTCATTGGATTGTGGCAGGTCTTGTTAGCGCACATAAGCAATGTTCAATTTAACCGCGGATAGGCCTCCGTGCCCGATGGTAAGTACCAAATGCCACATGCGGAAGATACAGTAACGTGGCAGCATAAAGCGCTAATTTCCAAATACCGAAAACAAATGCATTATGAAAACTATAACTTGTTACAAGATTCGAAGGAAAAAAAACAAAAATTGTGTTAATTGGGAACTCAATTATAACGCCTCGTACCGAAAGAAAGTAAACCATCAACAAGAATCTACAAAAATGCTCTCCGTGACCTAAGACTCATTTTCTCACTAAAAGACACGGTATTTAAAGACGTTAACCTATGTCAGCGCGTGTCTCCTCGTACATCACAAAATGCGGCGAAACCAAACAGACATCTTCATGTTTCAGCGTTTCGTTAGACACAATTTCTTTCGAAATGTGACACATCAGTCATTAACTAAAAGACTATCAACGTGTGTAGCCTAAATACCAATTACAACACCTCTACAAACGTCTTGAGATTCATTGTCAAAGTCATCAGGCTTGCTAATCGTTTAAATGGTATTCTACTTGCTGTGCGAGCATATGAAACCACCGACGAGTCGGTGCAAGTTACCTTGATCCAATTATTTTTCTAGATGTCTCGCCATCGCGTTCCCCATCCGGGTCATGTGCTGTTGGCAATGCTGCTGATGAGCATATCAACACCGCGATCACCATAAACGATGACATGGTCGTCGTCGGCGAACACCGCGCTCTATATTTCGCCGTCCACGCGAGTTTTATTGTCTTGCTGGGCGTGTTCTTCTAAAGATGCTATGAACCTGTAATTTAAAGAAAAACAAACATTAGTGGACAAAACCAAAATATCGCCGCAAGACATCAATTATGTCATATATTTCTTTCTGCTGGAGATAATATCATAGGAAAGAAAAAGCCCAGTAGTTAATTTGTCTATTGGGATTATATGTTTTAGGCATGACTCCTATGGGCATGAACGAAATGTTGATGTTATGCTTTTTACCGACTTCTTAGCTTTACAAATTACATTATTATTTAACTAATTCGCGCTCACAAAAACATATACGCGTATTCGTTCGCGTAATAAGCCACATTTCCTGTAACGAGTTTGTTTCAAAAAAAGTCTGTCTGCGCCCGTTCGTCGATGTTGAAGATGTAACATTAATTGTGTTCATGTTTTATTAACGGTGAATAAGAATTATTACGCAGGTAAATATGAAATGAGCGTCTTCTGAACATGCACATTGCAGACTGTTGCATAATAAATCAAATATGTGCGAGTAAACATTTAAGGGTAAGCCGCTGTAAGTGCAGTTAGCTCAGCTATTTCAAATATTTACCTTATAATTATCACTGTCAATGGTCGTAAGCGTATTAAGGACCGTTTTGTGTCAGAATTTGAAATAAATCAGCAAATTCACTTCGAAGGTGCAGTGGAAAAGATTTTCAAAAGATAAAGAAAATTAATGACGAAGATGAGAGTCGACGCACTTGAAATGTGGGTCAACTACCTTTGCAGATTTATCATTCGTTATGCATGTTTCTTAGCTTAATAAGAATATTAATTAACAATTTTCCCCAAACATATTTACAGCATGTTTATAATTAAATAATTTATAATGATTAATTGATCATCATAAAAATCAAACCTTATTCACCAATCACAAACACGCATTACAAATTAACCATAAAACAATGAAATACCTTAAAAAAGGTAAAATTCGTTATTTGTTAAATAAAAAATGTAATAAAAATAATTGTCAGATTACAGAAATACATAAACAAGAAACCAAGAAACCATTGGCTGTTTGTTATGTAACTGCTGATATTGCATTTTGTGCGCATCAATTGAGCTTATTTCTTCTTCGTCGTCTTCGTCCATTAAAGAAAAGACAAACATATTATCCATCATTCGTTGCATTGCAACCATACGTTAAATATGTGTATACACGAAGCATGCGATTTTTTTTTGCAATTGTTTCATTTTGTGGAGTTTTGATTATCTAATGCCACAATAACGCAGATGCTCACAAATGAAGCAGAAAAAGAAGCGGTGACTTAGTGTCTATTTTTTTAAGCATATAGGCCGTATTTACTTGCTGCAAGTAAAAACATTTGCGAATAAACGCGATGTGGTAATTATACAATCATTTGTGAAATTAGTTTGCGAGAAGCAGTTTTATTTTGAATTTCATGATTTTTTTTGTTTGCTAATGCCGAACTAATTAGAGCTAACTAACTGCTAAATTATCCTTCTTTTTTTTTTCAAATTAATCAACGTATGTCGTTCTATATTAAGATATAGTTTTTAAGGCAATTGTTTAATGAGATATAATGATGAAGAATTAAATCATACTAAGATGGAAACGGATAGTCCGCGATATCATTTTTTACAAAAAAATAAATAAAAACAGTTATACGACATCCGCACTGTTCGAAATTGTAAATATTTTACAACAATAATAAATACCAGAGCAAAAGCAAGAAGCAGGCAAACACCATGAACAACATAAAACGGTCATAACAAATTGGCATGCCACTGATGAACGGTACGCTATTATCTTGTTTGTAATCGTGAACTATCTTCAACTTCAGACACATTATATGGGTTCCATTTGAAGACATTTCCAGAAGCTGAGACATTGAATCGGTGGTCGACATGTGAATCATTCTTGTCTACAGGTTTTTTTTTCACAAATTTACTGCAAACGTGATCCGTTATGTTTATCTATTCACCATCAGTGTTTTCTGCAATTGCGAATAATGGCTTTAAGTAAGACATTCAAGGAAGAAAGCAGAATCAACATTTTTAATCAGATGCAAAATACTAAGCTACGAATCTTATTAAGTAATTGACATACAAAAATTAATTAAAGAGGTTCTTATTTAATTGTCTCATCAATTTAAGACGGAAATTAGAAAACTGGTACAGTCAATGAAGTCAATCCCCAAGCTATTTGATATAATTTAAAACTTTGTTCGTGTAAGTTATGTTATGCGTATGCTACAGCATGGAACGTCTCACCTCACTCACCTGTTACCACTTACTTGCAGCAGTGTAACGTTGATGTCATCATAAATATTTTAAATTCTCGTCATGAGGAGAAGTGCATAAAATATAAGACACACAATGTTGGCTGTACAAAAAAAAAATTGTGAAATGGGCACACAAGACAACATACTAACGATGGCGACTTAAATGAAGAGTGGCTGCAGAATAGAAACGCAGAGATGAAGGCTACAATTGAAGTTGCAACGTAAATCGTTTCCATTAAGGTTTCAGTTTAAGAGCCCTGAATCATTTTAAATGGTCGCCGCACAACTTTACACTTTTTGGTGTGACCTTTTGATTTTCATTGTGGGCTAAAGTAGATCACTGTGGAAATTGCTCATGTTTCTTAAATTGCAAGAAATTACATTTTTGTTACTTTCTAATAACTTCTCAGCATAATAAAACAACCATCATTGTCAAATGCATGCAGACGTAACACTAACAGCAACCTTTCACTGAACTTCTTTACATGCTTTTTGCAATTTTAACCAATTGCAATGCATTTTTGTTACGCGACATTAGACAACGGCCATATCACTTTTCCTTTTTACAACAGGAATGCATAATCTATTGGAAAAGATTTTGCACAGCTTCACAGTTGACATATAAATAATGCGTTGTCATACATTACGGATAATTATTAGAGGTGGATTACTATAAACGATCAATTACACGCATTTTAATTAACGCACGGCATACCCTAACCTGGTGGTTATTTACAGGTAAATATTCAAATATGCTGTTTAACTAATTTGACCATGCTTGATAGATGATCATGTGGAAATATTAGCAAATAATTTCACTGTCTTCAATGACTCAAGATGTAATCAGGGCTTTACTGTGTCAAATAAGAAAATATTTTTACAGTAGAGATTGGAATTTTGACGCAAAACTCTCTCACCTCACGCCTTGTACAAGTAAGAACAATAAAAATTAAAATAAGTAAATGCTTGCACTGTGAAAGTTTAGATTCCACACGTTTGAATTCATTTATCACAATAAAAGTACATAAAATTGCTGGAAAAGGGGAAATCATGATTAAATTCCCTTAATTTATTGAAATTTGGCACAAATAACAGAAATTATTTATCCAATAATGAATAAAGTAAAAGCACTTGTTATTTCCCATCGAAAATTTGCATACCGTTTAATCAAACACTTATGTTGAGTGATGACTTTAGAAGATCATTGTTATTGTGCAGATTGTGGATTTAAGAAAAAAATTTGTAAGCAACCGAGTTCTATGAGAAAACGAAGTTGCTACTCACCTGTTTATTCACACTCATAAGTTGTTGTGATAATATTAATTAGTTTTAGTCAATGAATATATAAAATTTGTATTTTTAGCAATAAAAAAAAAATCTGCAAAGTGTTTAAGCAGCTTAAAGTGTGTGCAAATCTATTTTTTTACTACATTTAATTCTGTTGTAATAAAAATCATAAAAAATTAGACATAATAAGACTTAAAGCTTGTGAAAATCTTCATTTAAAGCACAACAATACAAGAATAGACCATTTATCTTAATTGAAGAACAAACAAAGCGAAGATTCTTTTAAACATTTCTGCGTTAAACACCTCATCCTGAAATAATCACAAAATTCGCATGAGAAAATTTTCAGTCATCCAAATCGGCGTCGAAGTTGAATAATTGTTGAGGCAATTTGAAACGGTTCGGCAGAATTTTCATTTTTCTTTTTCTCTCACGAAAATCTCGCAAAATTTATAAGGAGATGAGCATCGTCTTTGTGATCCACGAAGTTCTCAAAACTGATGCCACTCTCTTTACAACACAATTTCAGTAATGACTCTAAAATTTATTTCAATTGTATGTCCTCGTGTCGTGGCGGCATTGTTTCTCACATTATTCCACATAATTACTGGAAATGTGCTAATTAAAGTAATACTTGTTAGCAACAGTCATGTGGATCGCATGGAATTCATTTTATCCCGCACAGTAAAAGAAGTGTTGCGAAATGGCAGAATTTTTTACGGACATCAATCGTCAATACAAGTGGATCGAAACATTTTTTATTCGCCATGCGAATATATTGAGCGCATTCTGATTAGCATTCAGCCTGCGATTGCAAATTGTTTGGTGTTGGCTGTTGGGGATTCTTCTCTATAAATTGCCATGAAATGGCGTTGATAACTCCATAGTTCTTATTGTTAATATCTTCAAATCTATATCGATGTAAGTAGAGACGAATTCAAATGGGGAACATATCAGCACGAACTGAATCAATGGTGTGTTAGTGTTGACGTGCTAATATGTTGCCAGCTTATAAAGATGTATGAAAATAAATCGCACGAATCCAACGGTGGCAAAAAAACAGAAAGAAGGTGGTCGACCTCATGCACTGCGCGCGTTGTGGCAGTAGGAAGCTCGCGGGAATTAATCTATTAAAGCAGAGGCGCCTCGCTACGCCAAGCCGCGCCTCGCTCCATCTTCAAGACACTGCTCCGTGCCATTAGCAAATAGAAGCATTCTTACCCATACACATGTGAAACAGACGCAAATAGAACATTTTTACTGGAAAAACGTAAAACAACATGCCAAAACCTACAATGAATGATGCACCTGTTCATATATTGTTTACATGAACGCACCGCGTCATTTCTGTGCAAAAATCTAACTGCACATGCACTTGTTAGACACGTAATTTCTACTTCATCTTACGCCACTGTTAGGCAATAGCATCTTAATTGCACAGCCCGAGAAAGATGCACACGCATAACGAAGAGGTGAGTAATACTCTTTTGAACGTATCTAATTAAGATTGCATAGTTACGCTGGAAAAGTGCGTCATATTAAAAAGCGAAAAGTGCAGCTAATCGATTGCTTATATACGCATTCTCGCACTGCTTCTTCGTGATACATAGCCTTGATTATCCGCGGCTTAGAAAAGTCGCACTGCAATTATGTGGCGATGTTTATATGCGCTCATAAATGGCTGAAGGAAATGTGCAAATTACGTGAAGACATCGCAATTATGAAAAGAACATGCAACAAAAGAAATGGGCATGTGAGATTTTCTCAAGAGCTGTTGATAGTGTCCCGGGCGTATTTACGATGAACGACCTCCTCCTTGTGGATGCAAAAAACATTCATTATAAGCGATCGTCTCAAGAGGCACAAAACACAATCATCTGAAGAAAAAAGAGGTCGCGTGCGTTAATTCCGTTTTAAATTTATATTTGGACAATGTGAAGGTGTTTGTGTTCAAAAATCAACATTGTCCGCAAAAGTCACAAGACTTTGGCTCTCTCTGTTTATTATTCAAATTGTAATCTAATTTAAAAGTAATTAAACGAGATGAAATCGGGAACAGCCAAAACATTTCAAGTGCGTGCTCGAGATCATTATTTCACTTCCTCTAACCAGTGTCCACACGATACAACTTGTAAAATCACGGTCAATGTTACTTTCATTCATTGTCCATAGAAATATCAATTTGCAGCCATGCGACGTGAGTCTTCCACTAATTATTGTTCACTTCCATTTATAAACTTGAAACAAATGATCATATTAATACCTGCCGAGCGGCGGTGGTTTATTGGAAATGTTAATTTCTCACGTATGCACTCTGATTTGAGATTTGTGCATATGCGTTTATTTTTCAATGAATACCTTTTCATTTCTTAAAATAAAGAAACAAACAGCTATATGTTCTGCTTTTCAATAATTTCCATTCAGTTAAGCTGATTTCATTTATTCGATTATGTTTTTGTTTTTTTATCGCTATTTTGATTGAGCACAATCACATTGTCATTCATGCAGCAATTTAGAAATTAAACCTACAAAATGTGTATCACATAAGACCAAGAATTCGTGTCACAGCAATACTACTGCACTTCCCACCCAATTTCCACCACATCAGTTTTACATAAATTCCACCATTGCAACAAAATTGCAACATTGTCTCATGCATGTGTGTGTATTCGTGTAAGAGTTGGATGCTTTTTTAAGTACGCGAATTGTCAATCAAAAGACTTAAGCGACGAACTTTTTTTTTCACACATTCATAAATCATTATGTTGATGCGCTATATTTTGCCAGTTTGCGTACGTTTTGCGGACTAAACAAAAGAATAATGTGCGAATTTCGTGTCTTACAGCTCAAAGAAGATGAGAATAATGGAGACAAGACGACGAAAAATTGGACTTCTTGTGAGGTGAGGTCACAGTCAAAGTGACAATAACCTAAATTTGCCCGTGCAGATATTCGAGCTGTGCGCTGGTTTCAAAGCGTCATCAGGTGTATTGGTGTGTCCCATAAATTGTGTTCTTAAGATGCTTAATGGTCTTTTCATGAATGAACTTAGCTGGCAGCCGTGCCGTGATGTGTCTCGCACGTTTCAGTTGAAGATGCGCGGCCTATGGAGCCAGATACAAAGGTACACCGTTTTATTTAGACTGGTGAATCGGTGGGGGAAAGCGTTGTACACTCATCAGTCTTCTAATAAGACACGCAGGGAACACATCTTGAACGCATCACATCGACGACTTTAAATAGCACATAGCAACTAGTAAATGAGGATGCGGCAGACAACATAAGCCATAAAGCGCGCGTGTAATTGCGCATCGCACTTAAATGGTACATCAAGCATTTTGAACAGCATTTCTTGCGCCGCGGACTATCTCATGATCTATATATATCGCAGGCCGCTTCTATTAAGACTTTGGGTATACGAGATTCTTGTACTCAATCTACATTCTCAGTACAGTACTTGATTGTCCAATTACGGAATATGAGTGCATATGCGATCATTACTCATTGCATACGTGCGACTTAGGACTTGAGAGTCAGCCGGATTGAAGAGTTATGCTCACTAAAGTCTCAATGCAATTAGATTATCATCAGGCAGTCAGATTATAATTTTTTAACTTAATGCAGAGCGTCTCACCAGCGCAAACGCGGGTAATTCGTCATAGAATCATCATGATCTTGGCGTGTGCAGTTTGCTGTAAGACGCATCGGCGAGATTAAATCGCTTAGGCCTAAGACCGTCGATCAGTGCACCTGATTCCAATTACTCCATGGACCATTACACTTTATTGGTAAATGCTATTACCACTGCAGACACATATGCAAAGTCATAACGCAAACAAATTTCAAACTCCACAGCCTTCGCAGCCACTGACGGTTGACGAAGAACAATGTATCTATGTATTTAGTTAATAAAAGCATATAACTAGAGGCAAATATTATTAATCGAAAACCAAACAAGTTCTGGTACACAAATTCAGAGTACTCGTTCGGTAAATAGTTCTATATACACATTCCATTTATTATTTATTGTGATTTCTGGTTGCAGCGTGCATTAAAACTAGTTCTGAATCATTACTGCATTTTATGAGTGTTTTCCACTTTTTAATTGGATGTCAATTGTTAAGTAATATTTATATTAAAATCTCTTATTTAATAGCAATTACTGGTACTTACTCGTGCGTGATGGTAACTTCCAATTATTTTGTTTTGCGGCGCCACAAGAAGAAAAGTCTACTTTTCCACACTGCACAAGCACAAAATTGGCACTTCTTGCGTTTAACACTGTCGAGCTGTTTTCTTCAGTTCTTGCCAGCGGATTCAAAGTCCAATAAAACCGCAATTAATAAAACAACACTCGCCACAGCAGATTTATAACGGTAATTTCTGTATTTTCTTAAGATTGGTGTCGCCAACTCTTTAGAACATTTAACTCTTTTCAGATATGTTTTCGTTTTTTACAAATTTTCTTGAACTGTTCAATGTTTCAATGCGCCATCAACATTGAGGCGAACTAACGATTGTTACAACGAACAAAAAATAGTCCCAACGGATAATCTTAAGCGTTGTTGTCTATCCTCAGCAAACGTCCATCTCCAACTAACTGAACGTCTCGACTTGGCTGCAACTTGTTACTTGATCAACACTCTGCGCTGGTTTTTCCTCTTGTGCGCCCGTCCGACGGTTTGTTACTGTAAAGACAACTTCTTCGCAAGTGAGAAGGCTTTTCTTTTTAAAAACCAACCTAAGTGAAAGATCGCTCGCACTTAATATTACGTTTATTGTATTGTAAGGAAATATTCGTGTGTACACAATGAATTTGAGTATGGAATCAGGCAAAAAACAAACACTATGGTAATGTGGTGGCTGGTGACTTAAGACAGCGTTCGCACACTCATTTGCACTGCTTTCTCGCACTCCCCAGACGCCACATTCTGATGTCGAGATTAGCTGTGGTGGTGTTCGGACAGTCAAAAATTATGACCAAAAAATTGTAATGGGATTGATCATTAAAGCTAAAGACCAATTCAAGTGGCGTCTTTGGTGTGGAGAATCAATTTTATCAGTTTTTTTCGGTTCTTTTCTTAAAAAGGAATGACTATTAACTATTGTCCAATTCTGCAAATCATTTTTAAGTGGTTAATGTATTTTGTTATGCAATTGACATGGATATTGTAGAAGAGAACTTTTCGGACAGTTTGAGAACTATTTCAGAACTCCAGTGAAAATGAACGCAAAAAATTCTGCTTCTCATTTAATTTTTTGCGGTCATCTTTTAACGAAAAATGCGATTTGCATGAATTTTATGCTTCTGAATAGATAAGTC
>JANSTS010013634.1:0-10028 GCA_026546915.1 Sylvicola fuscatus
TTGTATTTTATTTTAAATTTCAACTGCACTTAAATGCACAAATATCAATGCATCATGAGTTGTGACTTAGGACGTGCAAGACTTGACCTTCTTATAGGTTTTGGAAAATTGGCTGCGTTCGAAAAAATCGGCAATATTTTAATCGACACCTTTTTTAATTAAATTTATGCAACATTTTCATGAAAATATTGAAGAAAATTTTAGTTTGAATAAGATTTGTATAAATTGTAAATAAAATTTGCGAAAATGGCCATTATCGCTTGTAATTAGCGAATCGCATACAAATGTCGATTACTTGGAGTCGATGAAATCATAAAATTGACCATGCAATTGTACCCACCGCTAGCTGGCTAGTCAGAAAACGAACGGCAATCTTTTCGTTGTATTTCCAGTGAGTTGTCACTTTAAGTTTTCGGTTAAGCTGCCAATTTCTCGCAATTTCTTTAGATTGCCGCGATCAAAACCGCCCGCAAAAGCCAATTAACGTGAGCCGTTGATTGGAATCGCCGTAAATTGTGTTCGGTGTCTGGCCAAAGTCGAGCGTAATCTCGCCATCGAACAGCAAAAAGGGAGCACGCCGCAAAGGCGCACCACCACCACATAGCCCCCGCAACTACAGACCGCCTCTAGAGGAAAACCTTTGTACCGATATTTGTGAGTTTCGCGTGTTGGTGTGTTAGTTTCCATAAATGAAAATTGGCCATAGCCGCAATTGTCCGACCATTGCAAACGTACTCATTTCGCCCGCCATCGCCGCCACACAGGCAACAGGAGGTGACGACAATTAAACGATAGCGCCCCAACAAACTACTTGAGCCTTTTTGGTAAGTTCATGTCCATCCGTAAGCGACCATGTGTGTGCATGTGTGAGAAGCTGGTGTCAGTTGTTGGCCGTAGTTGCTACTTGCTGCTGCGGGAATCGCCCATTTGTGACTTGTGAGCCGTTTTGTGTGTGAATGTTGTGCGGAGAAAATCAGTCACGAGAAAAATATGAAAATATCATCATATCGTCGACATTTCACATTTTTTTATGAATTTTCTTACGAAACTAAGAAAACGTGAGTGCTTGAGATTGTTGATCGTCTGTAATTTTCTGTTTTAACTGGCTGTGTCAGATTTGTGCAAGTGGTTGATGTGGAATCGCATCTTTTTCATTCTGAGAACTGTATAAATTCATTAAATTGTTTGAAACAACGTTTTTCAATCCTTTGGTGCCAAGTGACACGAACATTTCAATCGCAGGTGGGAGGATCTATCGCAATTTTTTCTGCCACATCTTCGACAATGTTGCTTTCAATCGGCTGATTAAATGGCAGTGTAGAGAAGAAATTCGTTTTGCGATAATTCTTCAACATGTCATCAATCTTAAGACTCTGTTCAAATCATTAAAAGCGCCTACGCATGGCGATAAAGCATAGAATTCCCCGAATCTACTGACATTTAATGATTTGTGATTAACCTTGAAAACAATTCTCTTCTTACAGTTAACATCAACATCTAGCAGAACTCTGACAACAGTCATCCAGCCACTATTGCTTTCTTCAGGATGCCGAAATCTGTAAGTACTAAAAACACATTTTGGCGGGAAACGTCTCTCCTTGTTCGTCCCTAAAAATAGCCAATGCGCGAACCCTTGTTTGCCATAATAATTATGTACAAAGCATGTTTGAAAACCAGTTACAAGTGTCGCGCCTGTTACTCCGAATTCCGCGGCATTTTACATCGCGACTTGACAATCTTATCGCGTCGCCAAATCTTCGCACACTTTGGAGTAACCAATTAGCTTTAATGGGTTCGATTACTCTGTTTTACATTTTTATGTTTCAAATTCCGAACAGAACAATTTTTCTAGTACACTAGTAAATGGCCATCAGAACTGATTAGTTCCAGCGGAGTAGTTCGCGTGCTCATGATAATTTTAGCTTGTCAATTTGCGTGGCAAAAGTTGCATAAGCCATCAGGTCTAGTGGTCACATCACTGGCAGATTCCGTTTGTCATTTATATTCCCAGTTGGAATTTTCTTGTGAATTCAATTTATGCATTGGCATTCCTCTAGTTTTGGCGTTATCTATTTTTGTACCTTCCAAATTGTTATCAACGGCTTCGGCACTTTGATGTACTCACTAGTGATGTTACGTCTAATCAATTTCGACTGCGCTTTGATGGCAATTCCATGGAATGCCAATAAACAGATTAAATTAGTAGTTCAAATTTGTAGTTGGCTGGTTCCGCTGGTGAGGGCGAAGAAGCGCTGACACATCAAAATATTTAGTTGTTTGGACTTGTGGTAATTAGTCGAGATAACAGTCATTAAAAGCTCAACAAAATAATACTTTAAAGCTTATTTTTTAAGTATTACGTTGACGTCATTTTCTTAATGAGTTATGCTTATCGAAGTGATTATATTTTCCTATGAATTGATTTTCTTAATTGTGCAGATGAGGTCACTTGTCGCTTCTTTATAATCAAAGGAAATAAACTTTAATTTTTTACATTTATTGATTAAATCACGTTGCTATAATAGACATAAATATGTATTATATGACTAGGATTTACATAAACGATTAGCGATTCAATCATGAATCATATCGCAAAAATCTAGAAGTTTTGTCCTTGAGGTAACTTTCTTTAAGGTGAAATGTTTTAATCAATTTTGGGTGATTCATTGCAAAATAATCAGTATATAATTCTTTAAATGGCATTTCTTTCCAGCCAGTTCTGGAGAACCGATCGCAATTAGTTCATTCGCGACGCAATCGCTTGCCAATTGTGTGTACAAGTGCGGCAATCGCGACGCGAAGACAGAAATACTAATTGCGATCGCATTTCAACATCGAAATAAAATCGCGCTTATCGGCAAATTGAAAATAATATGTTGCCACAGTAAATCACCTTCTGAGTGGCTGGCCAATTTTTGTCTATACCCGCTGAAATTTCCTTCACATCGTCGCCATTCTCTTTACGTCAGACCTAAGACACGATACCAAACAATCGCGATAAATATTGATTATTGAGCCGCTGTTTTGTTGTCCCTATCAGTTCATAAATGGTAGATAGTGAATTTCTTCACAATACACTTAACTCATTCATTACTCGTTTAATGTAAAGAACAAACATTGAGTTCTTTTAAAGCTCAGGCACAGATAACCAAGGCGGCCTCATCGAGGTGAATGTGGTTGTAAAGGGCGCCTCCTCAATCTTGAGAGAATTGGCAGCTGATCAACTTAGAACGCCTAAAATCAAGTTCACGATCTCTCTTTTGTCTGTAACGGAGACTTCCTGTGCAATTTTTGGGAACATTTGCGTGGGCAGACTGGTCGAAATCGCGTCATGAATTTAATTTATCGACTGCTGAGAAAGTGGGAACATGTTTGTTTAGTTCTCTAGCGACGAAGACGTTAATCTATTGCCATTGAGTGATTTATCATCTTGTCCAACTCACAATGGATGGGACATGGGACTTTATACAAAGTTGCCAGTCTTTGACTTATCTTAAATTCGTGTCAATCAGCTGATGTCGATAATTTCACCTCATTCGGATGAACTGTCTTGGATCTCCATGTTTCCACTTGACACTGCTGGTATTTTTTTTTTTTTGGGGTACTAAATAATTGACCAAATGATGGTAGGAACTCGACCGACCAGTTCATCCATACGAAAGCACTTAATGTGTTTGCTTAAGCGCGAACCAGCTCTCCACAACCACTCGTGGCTGCACCTATGGCCAGCTATAGCCAGTTGAATGGAAACCAAACGACGTGGAAAAAAGGGTCACAACTGCCAAAAAAAAAACAACGAAACAACGACGAAACAGAATCACTGAGCTATGACGCCGCTATGGTGATGGCAGTCATTTTTCGGATTCGTCTTGAGATTTTCGCAGCGATGACGTGTTGTCGTCACAATACTGCAACAAACAAAGATACGAAAATCGTCTTTGCATGTATTGCAATTGTGACGGGGAAGAGTTGCGGTGAAATGCAACAGGCGTAGATTTCACCTGCCGCGAGGAGGAGCGGCTGTGTCAAAAGAAGAAGCCAATTACACAATGCAAATGCTAATAGTTCTAGAACATATTCAAATGCGAGTCAGAGTTTCAGCGGGCTGACGTATTTGGAAGTGCATAGCCAACACTTCTTAGCTGCAGTTAAAGTGCGTCAATTAACAATTCCATATATTTTCAAGTGGCTAAACCAGTTTTGTTGGCGATGCCGTCTGAGCCACGAAATTCAATAGAAATGTAGGGACAGACGCGACGCGCCTCGTCACTTCCTATTATGCAGGTTGATTTCATTCACATGTGTGTTTGATTAAATTCAATATTTCTTTCAATATACGAGGAGACGAGACGGGTTTATCGGCAGTGCTGCAGGCGTCTTGAAGTGAAATGAAATTTGTTTGCAGTGGCGCGCGCGCAGTCTTTGCACTAATTGAAACATAATTATTAAATGTTTTTATTTCAAATGTTAATCATAACTGGGTCAATGTAAAAAGTATTAGCATAGGATCGAAAAATTTGAAATGCATTCACTTATATGGTCTATAGCATTTTACCGGTTTTTTTAGCGGTAAAAAAATTCTGGAACGGTAGTTTTTTTGTCGGTAAGGTTTTTCACTTTGAGTTTGTGACTAACTAAGATAAGGTATATAAAAACTTAATTCTATTATTAGCGGTTTTTTTTTATCATAAGAAAAACTTCTCAACAATTATTGTTTTCATGAAATATTAAGTATTTTGTCATAAGAAAATAATTTATGGACCCATAACTTTACTTGCATCCTTTTCTTATTGTTTTCTTTTTATTTATCCTTTCAATTATATGCTTTTGGATTAGGATCACAATATACACCTGTCATTTGGGACGAATTGTCCTCTAATTTTTTGTATTCTGGGTTTTTTTAAACCGCAAAAAAATGTTTTTCTAAGGGAAAACCCCGGTAATTATGAAAACTCATAATAAAATGTCGGAAGTGGTTATTATTTTCTAACAATTTTCTTAATAAATAAATAAATAATAATAAACCGCAAGAAAGTTGAAACACAGAATACAGAAGAGGGCAGTTTGTTGTTTGAATTATTTTGCATTGTTGAAGTTGGAGTGATAACAGAAGATTAACCGGCGTCACTGCCAACCAAATCTTACTTGTAATTTACATTCGAAAAAAGTTGTTGCTGTAGAAGTTGTTGCACATTGCGTGCCTGAATCCAGCAAACTGCATTTTACACTCGCACGCACACTTCCAGATGAATGCAGCAAATAATCCGCCTTCCATCCATATTCCAAGTTCCAGCACAAATGTCGTAATTACTAATTAAATCGCATACCTCACTTTGCTATGACTGGCCGCCACACTTGGTGTCGGATATAGGCGCTCGCCAGCCAGTGCGTTGCGTAATTTCCACAAACATGACATGCCGCTATCCGGAATGGCAATATCTAGCCGCCATCTGTTCTAGAAACTGGTTACACCTAGAATGCCTCAACGTTTTACAAATTGTCACCCGATCGGCGTGCGATGTAAGCTGTGCCAGTCACTGTGCTAGTGCCACATTCAGAAGTTGTGGTTATATTGGAAATGAAGTGGCTCGCCGTTTCTTTGCGCCACTCCACACGTCCATAGTCCACGGACTGAACGCCTAATCGGCTGATTCTCGATTGTCTCGAACTTCCAGTCGCTCTTGTCCACTACAAGTTCGTTATTCAATTGGTTTCGTGTGTTCTTTTTCCGTACAATTTTGTTGTTCTTCTGAGTTTCTGACGGCAGACGATTCGCTCGACGAGAATACTCGTTTGGGGGAGCGTGGCGTCGCGTCGCGTCGCCAGCGCGCACACGTTCAAGCCGTATGGGAACATGTTCAGCCGCTGTGGCGGTTAGAGAGCAAACTGAAGCGCGTCAGTTGAATTTTCAATTTTAAAAAGTTAGCATCTGAAAACGGAAAAAAACGCGCGCAACCGCCAATCTGAAAAGACCGTCTTTGGTGAATAATAACTTGGCAGTTACGCACTCATCGCGCACCACTGGAACTAGTGCGTGTGCACGCAAATTGTTTTGTGTTCGCCGGATTGTTTTAATTAAATTAATCGTTTAGTGATTTACCAACCAAAACACAATTAATAAACCCAGACAGCCCGAAAATGGTTTCCTCCAGCAAGATGGTTAGTTGAATACGACGAGTTTCTCTCAGCTTATTGATTGAATTTGTGTTGTTGCACTGCAAAAGTTAGTGAATACACCGGAAGTGGAACTGATATACGAGTTTGAATGGGAAAATATGCGGAGGAAAAGCATCACAAACTGTGCAATTGAAACGAAACACCATCTTATGGATGTTGTGTGCGAATTGTGGATCGGGCATTGTGTGCGTGTAATTAAATACCACTTTGTTACAATGTCTGGTGGCTGCGTGGATGCAGCTTTCATATCTGAACTAGTCTGCTTCAGTCGGAGGCTTGAGCTGAAGAGATTTTCATTTAATCACAACTTCCTCTAGTTATGGTATGGCACAGTGGTAAATCTGCACAAAGAAATTTCGCAGGCGAGCTCCATCAATTGGAACGCCGCGCCATTGCCTGGCTGCAGCCGTCTAACGAAAGTGAAATGGGAACGGCAATGGCTGGCCTCCAGTGACTTGTTGTTACTCAATAACAATCACGTGTAATGTCATAATAGCATACGTTTTGATGTTTAAGTGAGGCTCCTTGGGCTTGATTATCTGATGCCATGCGGCGAAAACGAAGCCATCAGCCAGCGATAAGATAGATAGTTAGTTTAATCTTATTTGGAACACGTGTTCTAGATTAGATCAATGAGCTGATGTTGTCAGAAAGGCATTGTCCTGTGAACAATTAAAAAATCAATTTTCTTCACTTGCGAACTTTCGTTTTTGTTCGGTTAATCGCTGGTCGGACTATCAAGTCGGCTTGATTATTCAGGAGCAAGTGCCATTTCCTGTTGACGGTCTAATCAGTTTTCATGCCTCCATCGTAATGTGACTCATTCGTTCTTGGTGTGCAGCAATTGATAATACCCAGAACAGACAGGATTGGAAGTTGATTTGGATTTCTTAATATTTTGATGGTGTCATCTTTATCACCAACAGATAAAACGTACAGCCGAAATTCCTGCAGCCATCATAAAGTATTTTGTGTGTAACGATGATCGCTGACTCACCTTGAGAAATGTGTTTACCTTTTAGCGAAAATTCCAGTCACTTACACCAGCGATGTATGCGCTGACTTGTGAGTCATGGCCGGCCACAAACTCCATCGGAACTTGAAGCAGCGCTTAGTTGCTTACCTACCGCTAATTATAATAATGTAATTTTGTATGTTTTTTTCTTATTTTGCAGTTAAATGTGCGCGTCACGACAATGGACGCCGAGCTGGAGTTTGCCATCCAGCAGACTACCACTGGCAAACAGCTATTCGACCAAGTCGTCAAGACAATCGGACTTCGTGAGGTTTGGTTCTTCGGACTGCAATACACCGACTCTCGCGGTGACCTCACATGGATCAAGCTCTATAAAAAGGTAAGCTTTCAATGCATCTCTCCAGCATGCTTGTACTCCTTCGCCGATTTAGTTGGTAATGAGCTATGAATGAATGACGCGCAACTGGCATAACATTAACATCTATTTGCTTATTAAACACGCTCGTCAACCACTCATCCTTTAGCGATTGATGTCATTTCTGTCCATGAATCATGGTGTTCACATATGTGCAGTGTATCCAACACGGCGCCGCGCGCGCTCTTTTGGCGACAGCCCATATCGTGAGTCTCCCAAGCAGCAGCCATCAATAACACAGCAGTAACAGCCGCACCACAAATGACTTCATATGCTCGGAAATGTTTCAGAGACGGCGGTTATTTGTTGATATTACTTTCTTGTTTGCTTTGTAGGCAAATCTTTGAGTCATTCCCTTGAATTGCGCATTTCGCACCACTTTTTTGTGCTCGGGAAGGTTTTTCCCCCACCACCACCCAGTTTCGATTGTTCTCTTGCATAATGCTGCAATCCGTCTTTTCTTCAGTTTTCTCTTTATCTACTTAGCACTTTTGTGCATTTAAATTAATGATTGTCAATTAATTCCAATTTTTTTTTTCTTACTTCTCAAAATGTAAATTCTGTCCTCGATTGCTTCGTCTTTGCATAAAACAATTCACAATTGTTTCACGCCGAAAAGCTCGTTATCTTAGCGCTCCAGTTTACCGAACGAATAGCAAACATCCGTTACGACAGAAATTGATAATATTTATTTATTTTTTTTCGACTATCCAAGGGGGTAATTCTTCAGTCCATTGGACTCCATCTGCTAAATTGCTGGCGACATCAGCCTAATTTATTTGCGTAGTCGCCATTCTTCAGTTTATCATCAGTTTAAGACGCACAATGAAAATCGGCGGCGAAAGCGCGTACGCTGAAAATAGACGATTGCGGTGGCCGGTGGCGAAACACCAGCCCAGCTACCACGACCACATTGCCGATGTTGACGGGGACGAAAATGTTAACGGCTTTCAATGAGATCAGCAATAAAGTTGTATGTTCGTCTTAGCGCGTCGCGTCGTCTATTTGCTTTACTTATTTTGTGGATTTCTCTTTTGCTAAAAATTCGATGATCGCCTGCATCTCGTTCATCCTAAGCCACCATTTTTGGCCGTCTTTTGCTAAATTTGAATGGTTCCCATAACGCTGAGTTTGCTTGCATGATTCATTGGAATTATGTCATTTTCTTCCACACGAATTTAGAGCTTCTGGTGGCAACTTCATGGCTTCAAAACGTGGCTGCACGCCCGTCATTTCTTGTGTGTGCCACGGTAATTAATTCAACAACACGTTTGTGTATCTTATATGATCTTATCTGCAAGCCTTTTATTTAGTTTGACGTTATCAAAATTGTAGATAATGAAAAATTCTTTGTACGCGCATAAGAATAATTGTCACACATTGCCAACGTTGCAGTTCCAAGTGTTTTTGGTGAGCCGAATTGATTTTGTTCCAGCTCTCCTGTCAAATCCAGGCGTACAATCAACCGATATCAAGTAACTGCCATAATTGGATTACTACAGTTTGAAGCGACAAGATGTCAGCAATTGCTAAATCAATATGGGAGAGGGGGAGGTGGGGCACGAACTGGAAAGAAAATTGTATTACCATTTTGTATGTGAACTAGTTTGTTTGGGTATTTTGTGTGCAAATTGGCACATACGCCTGAAAGGCTTTGTCGCACTGTCCAGTCATCACTTATTTCATTCGTCTGACATGTTTGCTGGGAGTAAAGTTTTGTATCCAAGCAAAAACCCGTTTCTTTTATACGCATAATTTTTGGACAATAACTTCGTAATCTTATCATTTCAAGGTCAGACATTACAGATTAATTACGTCACTTTTGCTTAACGCCAACAATTTCCATTGTACATTTTCACGTTAAATTCTGGCGAATGGGCCGCTTTAAAATCCATCAATAAATAATTAATTCAGGGCACACGCCGCTTAGCATTGCACCAACGCTGATCAATGGAAGAAATGTCTTAAAGCGCCTGCGCCTGATATGCGGACAAAGTGAATGCAAATCTATAAATCAAGAGAAATTGAGTGGAAGTGGGCAAGAAGCGTGCGATCGCCGCCGCCATGCGATGCATAAATTGTTTATTTATAACTAAATCAACATTGCATTGACCCAGTTCTGGGCCCACAACAACATAATTCCATTCCATTCCACATAATTGTTGGTCTTGCGCGAGAGTGCAGCTTATCGCCGGCCACCGATTGTGCGTTAATTTTTCAGAAAACGCATTGGAAAATATTCCCTGGAAAATGAGCACACACAAAAAAGAAAATTCTTTCTTTTCATTTAATATCTAAATAGGCCGCGCACACAAATTCTTGTTGCGACGATAACCATCGTAATGCAAGGTCACTGATTAGTAAAATAAATAATTAGTAATTTTCCATGTTTCACTATCATCGCATATTGATGACATATGTGGAGTTGTTGCGTCATGAGATGAGAGTCGGTCCACCTTA
>JANSTS010013634.1:21471-38879 GCA_026546915.1 Sylvicola fuscatus
TTACATCCCATCTTCCAGTCCAGTTATGAATGTCGCCTCCCGCATGGAGAGGTGATGGTGGGTGTATAGGAGGATGTCGTTTTGGTTTTGCCGATGTACTCGTACAAAATGGGGACAATGTTATCGTCCGTCGTCCAGTCACAATCACTTTTGTGTTATGTGCCTTCCCAGGCGCATCAAGCGTATCTCGTGGAGTGAGACTTCACTGGAAAAAAAAACTATGTGTATAAGTATACACATAATGTTAAAATGGATGCCATCCAAATAACGGTCATAAATTTCATGGGCATTCCACCCACTGGATGGGTGTTTGGTATGCCCAAACCACCCATTTCAATTGTCTTCCATATTCATCTTGTTTGTTCTTACCATAGTTCGAACATTCCATTTTCACGATGACTTTTGTTTGTGTCCGGAATTAATCGACGTGGGACATTGTGTAATGGAGGGTGTGTGTATGTGTGTGTGTGTTTTCTTAGAAGTAAAGTAATCAAAGTGCAATTGCAAAGTAAATCCAGTGAGTTTCCATCTTCAGTTTAACTATACAGTTGTATTGTCAAGATGGGATTGAGTTCAAAGGGGTCGAGCAGATTGCTTAAACGTTGGCCAGCACGTGTTAAGCTAAGAAATACATTTCGTGCTATTGAGAACAATCGAGGACTAAACTATGTGTTGTATAAATGTTCACCTCGCTCAGGAGTCTTTAATACAAGCAGAAGCATCTTCGGCTCCACCAAAGAGACTTGTCCAATCAAAACATAAATGTCCAAAGGGCAAAGGATTCTCTTACACAACATTTCAACAATTGCTGTGATCACGTTGCTTAATGTTGTGTTGAAGAGCGTTTGCCAACACCTGCGCAAATTACATAATGGCGTTATCTTTGCACTCCTAATTAAGATTCCATGTCACAGATACCGGTGCAACGACATGTGCATACATATTTATAATTACCATCATCTTCAAACGACAACATTTATTGCCAAACAAGGTCATGTTCTGCTTGTTTTCGAATCCACTGCGGATTAATGTGTTTGCTCTATTATAATTTACAAGTAACACGGCAACTCCTTGAATCCTTGCAATACTAGATGATTATCCAACGTGTAGATAACACGAAATAGATCCTATCCACACGTAAAGTCGTTATTCCTTTACAAAGCGAGCGCTCGTTCTCGACGGTGCCTTGTATTTTGCCATAAAACTCCGCGTTCTTGCAGTTATCTTATACTATATGGCCGTTAATTAATGGATGGAATCCACGCCGAAATAACATGTGGATGTGATGTAAGACGTTTTGCGAGCGCTGGCTAAAATTAATTATGTTCTAAAACCGTTGAAAGTTTGTTATTTTCTTAAAATAATACACAAAGTGTTTGTTGATTTTGTCAGTCAGTATCAGAAGATACTCGATGTCACTTATAATCCTTCGAAGTTGTTTGTCGAAACTTGTTTCAATATGCATAACGGATGCTGTTCTTGATACTTTTTGTACCTTGGATAAGATTTGAAATTCCGCCAGCTCACCGCATCTTGCGGCCCACTCCGTGCAGAGCACGTGCGCCTTGAGCGCGTATTCTATCCGCAAACGTATCGCTGTCACTTTCGTAATTTGGAATTTCGCTTCAGGACGAAAGCTTTGCACACAAAACTTTGATTTTCTTGTGCAAATAGTTTTCGTTGAATTAGGGAAAATGTTATTGGGAGCTTTGACCATGATATCCCTTAAGGCGGTATACGCTTTGTTTATACTTTATAGTCGGTGGGATTGCGGGAATAAGTGGAAACGGGTAGATGCTTGCAACTGGGACAAAATATTAGCAAGTAAATTTGGCTCTTCCATGTTGTTGGGAATATAAGACCAACAAAAGTTTTAATAAGTATTGTAAAATTATTTTTCGCAAGTTTGAAATTGAAGCACAAGTTAAGTCACGTAGTTTGCACAATTTACAATCGTTTGTTAGAATTGTAGATTGAGATTGTTTGTCTGTTAATTGGTATTTACTTAAATAAACCTGGCAATTATTGATTTTATGTGTTGTTGACAGTTTAGATGTGTTGTTTCAAGATTAACACCTGTTTGAATTGTCTACGCAGAAGGGTTAATTAAAAAACACCTTAAGGTCATTTATGTGGGGTCAGAGCTACTGGAACTACTGAAACAACTGAGAAAGAAGAAAGGAGAAAGGAAGTCAATGTAGAGTTGAGTTTTATTTGAATTAATAACGGGACGAATTAATTAATATTCTTGGTTATTTGCTTTTTTTCTTAATTCTGCCTTTGGGAGCTCAACCAGGATGAATATATCATCCTACATTTATTTCCATTAAAATCTTTAAAACGCTCAGCTTTTCTTGCACCCTTTTAAAGCATCTTCCAAATTCATCTTAAACGTAGCCAAAACTAATCTCGCCACAGATTTAATATCCGTATATATTCTCTGTGGTGAGAGCTCGTATAACCATTTTCAGTAATTAATTAAACGACGAAGGGATTGTGTTTTGTATAATCTGTAAGGAAAATGATAATAACGACAACGTAAAGCTCACGTCGACGCTTAAGAGTGCAGCCACCACACCTCCAACGATGCAACACACTTGCATTAGACGAACATAAATAAAGCGACAAAGTATAAGTGCAGCCCTGAGACGAGGAAATGAATTCGAGAACATGCGGCAAATCCGACCAACTAAAATGAGATAAGTCTCGGGCCAAAAGAAGTCGAAAGGACGATAAAGGCGCACAGAAAGATTTGTTGTTCCTGCAGCCAGAGTGCACGAAACTTTGCCATATACTTTTCCCTATACCCACACTAATCCCCGTCGGCGGTGCACATCTGCCAGCGTGCGTTTCACCGTGTCGCTCGCGCCCCCGCCAACCTTGCTATACGGCGGCATCTCACACATACCTATATGACTAGCTGAAGATGCGCTCAACGATATGCAGCTTAACGACCTTCTTCCTTTTTCTTTATGTACACATTTCCTGCCATTTTTCTTTCACTAACTCCGATTTTCATTTCCTCAGAACTTAATTAAGATGTCGCATTAATGTGGATTTTCATTAAGATGGCGTGCCTGTCTTCATGTACACGCTCACATAGTAGTAAGTAAACACTCAATTAAGGTCAGAGACGCGTTCCTAGAAATGTGTGCCGAGCTTTATGTGGAACAAAGCGCGCGAAAAAGCACAACAGTGTGATGTAATGAAATTGAGAAAAGCTCGTCAAATGTGTTGATTTGATAGCTAGGGCATAAGAAGTTTAAATTCTCCGCGGGGAATCACTCTAAATCGGTGGGGAATCGCGAGTGTGAAAGATTGTTTGCAAAACCATCAGCGCATCAACATCCGGCAAGATGCCTTTCACACCGAGCAATATACAGACGATGACTGCCGAGACAGTGCGCCCAAACTTGAAGTCTTGAACGAAAACTTACAACGACCATAAATCATTTTCATTTTCACTTGTACTTCTTTATACAGCGAACAATTCACGCGCGCTATGCCTTCGTCTTCTTATTTCTATTTGTGGAAAATATTACGAGAACCATAAATTTTCTTTCGTCGAGAAATCATAAATGTTTTAACCGTTTGACGTTGCCGAAGCCAACCATACCACATACTTTTTCGGCGAATATATTCTCTAAATTTGATAATAAAAGTATACGAGTATTGGGGGTGTTGGTGGGTGGTAAATGCAGCCTTTCCAGTTCCAACAGCGGCAACTACAAACGTCTATAAGCGATGGTATATTGCTTCTGTTTTAAGTATAAAGACGAAAGTTCTCAAAGAATTAAATAAACAGATTGAAGCTTGTTCACATGCATTTCGGTGGTTCTTAAGGAATGCTCAGAAAGGAACGATTTTCTCTTATTAATATATAAAGTTCGAATCAATATTCAATCAAATCAGGGATTCATTTCAAGTATTTTTAATCAAAAAAATCGCATTTGAAACATTATTTATGCAAGCTGGATAAACATTAAAATTCAGTTCAATGCGGATTTAAAAAGGATCTGCTAATTTGTGATTTTAGTGAATCCATTTCAAAAAGCATTTAAATTGCTCTTAAATCCTCTAGAAAACGGTTTGTGTAATGTTCTTTTTTTTATTATTTTAAAAGGAAGTGAATGTGCAAAACCACACCCCAATAAAAGCTTTGAAGGATGCCACCAGTAGATAGCAACTGGAAATTTCTTCCATTCACTAAATCTGTCTCAACCGCACAGAAATTGTCTGGATAGCAGCTAAGTTATGGCCTCGCAATTAATCAGCATCAGGACGATATAGCTTTCAACTAGTTTCCTGTGCACGCTTCTCTCACCATTGCGGCATTTTGTCAAAATCATTTCTTATCTGTCGATAAATTGGATGATATCCGCACTTTCAATTTGGCCAGCCTCCTGCCACCCACAGTCTCGTGCACCATCGTGTGCATGCAATTTCGTGGTATACGCACATAAGTCTGTCGATTAGACTGCGACTGTTGGGGATGTTTTGACGCGCAAATTCGACCTCTACCCTATACACAATGAGCCAAGACAAATTGCTTTGAGACTGTAAAAGGAATTCATTTTTGTTTGATTGATGCTTTCTAGGTCTGGATTGTAAAGAAATTGGTGAATAATAAATACTAAAATCATTTTTGTCATGGTCGGACATTTGAATGTTAACACACTTTAAGGGTTTGTGCGAAAATACATTTAAGACGACGCAATTGCGAATGTGGTCTCTATATAAACAGCTCACATCTTTATGACAATGCTGTCTCAAAAGGTGTCTGAACTTATTGAAATGTCACTTGCAGACATTTTCCCAAGTAAACAAACAGCTAACTTCTATCTACAAGAGCTTAGAGAAGCGACAATGGATTCTTTTCTTTTTTTTCAATTAATATCTAGCTTTCCTTGAAGTGTGTCAGCATTTTCAATTAATTCAGTCATAAAATACGAACTCAGGGAATTTGAACAACAGAGGAAAAAATGAAGCCCTGAGCCCTCACGACCATTGTTTTCCGCAGGTATCCGTGTTTTCCCGCAATACATAAACGCAGATCACCACAGGGAGCACATCATGTTTATTTAAATAACCCAGCATTCGTGCTAGGCCGTATACATACCGCTGAGCATCAACCTGTTTACCCTCGCATATCTTATGTTTCTATATTTATTTCACAATAGTGTATTTCGCTTCGCTTTGGCACATTTTAAATAAAGAATAAAAAAGCGAATGAAGTACCAATTAATAAAACAAAAAAAACGCAAGCAAATCCTCAATTCACGTCAAAGTGAGTGTTACGGCGGCCAACATTGTTAGATTGCGGCAAATTTGACTTGCAGGTATGAAGAGGGTGCCATTAATATTTCACCTCAAATAACGGTCGTGGAATGCTTTTGGCCGCACTTGAGGTCAGCACAAATGACGAGGGCCTTTCAGCATATGGGATGTTCAGCCACGTTTGCCGGTGGTGGTTTTTTATTTTGATGTCAGTGAATTTAGTTTGCTGACCCACTTTTTCGGCGGTTATTTTTCATTCGCAGCTTTCCCAACGGGGAATATGCATAAACGTTTCTGCTTCATTATATACGATGCATTTTATAGACTTAAGTTAGGTACAAAAAGCTCAAAGTGCAGTTTTCTCATTTAAGCTAAGATCACAATTATATGATCCTTTACAGTTCTATTCATCCACAAAGCATCAAATTACCGCATTGCTCTTCATTTTAATTTAATGTTAAGTTTACCTTTTTTCAAAAAGGCCATCCTTTATTCGTATTTATTACAATTGTTCTTGTTTAATTAAAGCAGTGCCAAACAGTATTTTCCATAAAACCCTGAATTCCACAATTAAAAGCCCAGCTCGGCACACATATATCCTTTAAATCAAACGAAAATTGAGTGAAAAACTGGTCTAGGGTGAATTTATGCGGTCACCAACAAGTCATGCCGCTTCTACCACTTCCTTACTAAAACACACAAGACACTTTCACAATAAAGCACTTATTGTTGCAAAAGCTCTAGAATACCGGGGGAGAAAAACGATTTAGGAATCAGAAATAAAAGGGATTCGGAAGGAGAAACGGAGTAATACACGAAAACCAACAGTCACACCAGAAGAAAATGCAAAACAAACAAAAACACGCCAATAAACGCCGGCTGCACAGGAGGACAAAACTGTTGCCATAATTCTCCGCCATATCGTCGTTCGTCCTTGATTTCCGGCGCAAGTTCGGCTGTCGTTCTCGCGTTGATGTTTCCGTGCCACAACTGCCGCCGTTCATCAGGACCAATGTTACGAGCTTTGATATGTTTTGTTTCCTATTTTTAGCACCATTGATCATTATTAGTGTGACCAACTTGCCGGAATTCAGTACTCCAGTTTTTTAAGGGTAGGTCATCAGATTAGAGTTACTTTTTTGTAATAAAGTGTTTTTTACACTCCTTTATATATGAGGACGGAAAGTAATTAATTTTTTGAATTATAACAGTATAAACTCCTTTACTGATGATGAATTTAAAACATTTATTATTTCGTGTTTATTTTGCACGTTTAATTGCCGATAAGGAAGAAAACATTTAAAGTTCAAGTTAAAGTAAATTTCCTTTATTCTGCACCGCAATGAAGACAAATTTATAGATCAATAAAATAATTCTCCTAATTGTGATCAATCAATTATAATTTGTTTGAAATTGTTTTATTGCTTTATTATTAAAAAATATACAATAAAAGTAGCATAAGTCAGTGGGTGTTACAAAATATGATTATATAGAAACATTTTACGTATTTGGAGTCATATTACTCACGAGAATTGACGCTGAACAAAGAAAGATTAGAGTTTTTTTTTGTGGCAGCCTCAAATATGTTTAAAGCTTTCACGATGACCATCCATTATTTTCACTCGTAGATTGCTGCATCGTTTGCAAGGATTAAAACTTTTATTAAATGAACGCCCCCATGAATTTAATCCGTGGGGATAAAAGTGCCTTTAGAAAGATTAATGTAGAACAATTCAAACGTATACAAAGTTGCAGCACTCTGCAACATAAATCACGTTACTATTGCAATTTAACCTTTATTCAAATAAAAGGTTGTTAAAAACAATTTGGTTTTACTCTTTTTCACATGCAGATTACATAAAAAACGCTTGGTTGGATTGACACTTGACAGGATATTTTTTATTTCGGTTATAGAGTTTGTAATTAAATAACAAATGCCGACCATTAATCAAATGACTAGTAATAAACAGTATGAGCTTTAAATTACACCAATTAAGCACTAATTTGAATTTTTTATCCTTGTTCTTCAATTTATTTATTTTTTGTCAATAAATAAATTTAAACATGAAAATTGCAATTTGCAAGAGAAAATTTTCGCTCTAGCAATTGTACGAGTACATTCAGGCGATTTAAACGATTCGACCGCTTACAAGCTTAAAGCTTATACAAATTTATTTTCAATTCAAATCCTTTATATAATATATATTGGTGGAGCATTATAATTTTGAATTACCTGTATTCATCTCGTTTAATACCATGATTATTAAAATGCTGAACACATTCACATTGTTATGAAAAAATATTCAACAAGGATATGCATCTAAAACAATCATTTATTGATTGAATGCCACCAACAATTGAGAAATGAACATTTATGATGTGAGCATAAAATCGCTAAAAATCACGGGTGATAAATACGGCGCTGATAGTCAAACTATTATATGAATCATCGTTACATGTAGCTTCCTTATTTATGGATTTGCATGCGGCATTCCTGGGAGGTTGAAAAATATCACATGGGAATAGAGTTGGCCCAATTTCTCGTGCATTCATGAAGATACGAATCTTAATATATATCATATACGGTTATAACATAACACACATGAGCTCCAACCGACATGGCGCGGATGCGGAATTGTTGTATCTAAATGCTAGTGAAATAAATCTTCTTGTCTGGGAAAATGGCGTATTTACATTTTCCAGGACATTAAGGGCGTTTCGCATCAATTTCATTTCGTTCGTTTTAAGGGCAACAACAAACACTATTTTAAGTTGTTAAATTTTAAATCACACACATACACACACACACATACACTCACAAAACTGACAGTAACATCCGCATATCGTTCGTGGTGTTTATCGTCTCATCTTCATTTCATGTTGTTTTACTTTAGCCCCAGTTCCTAGCCGCTTCGTTCTAAATTTCCGCCATCCAAGCTCCATTGTGATTGTTTTTCTGGAGGATGCAGTCAAACAAACTGGGTCAAAATGGGAATTGTATGGAACTCGTTAGAAAAGCTTTTGTGTATAGTTTTATTTTGGAGCAGGATAAACAATTGGCTGGCCTGACGCAACAGGGATTTATCGAATTATTGGAGTACGTTTTTGTTTACTGATCATTGAATCCAATCGGTTTTAATAAACCGTCCGACCATTGTTTGTATTGTTCAAATTCTCCTAAAGCTAAGCACTAAATGGAGTTGAAAATTGAAGAAAATCTGCAGAAAAGCACATTATATAGCTTAAAACTCAAAATAAAACCTAAAATTTAAAACATTTTAGGTAAAAATTGGCCTGGAACAACTGCACCTATTATTTATTCAAAACAGTGAAATTATGGTAATTTTTAATTCTCCCTAAACTTAAATTAAGAAATCCTTCTGAATTTTCATAGAGTTTCAGTAAATTTCTTGCACAAGTGTCACATGAATATTTATTCTTACCTAGTGATCTTGTGCACTAGACTTTAATGAAACTACTGAGTATATACGGAAGGATGCTTCAGCCATTATAAAGTCTTTGAGATAAAAAGAAAAATTCTCGCATATATTAAAACAGAGGACTCGGTTTCGTTATGTAGGCTCGTATAATTTTCAAAAATTTCCTGGATTCTCATGGCAGCAAGACAATACAAGCGAAAGTATTACTGAAAGGATGTTGTTGAAAGCTGCACTTGAAATTGAATTATAAAACATTTATGGGCGGCATATATTCCGCTTCACTTTGGCGCTTCAAACTGTGTAACATACGATAAAAAAGGAAAATTCATATTTGTATTTTATGGTTTTTCCCGGCCTTCGCATATTTGCAGTTGCTAAATACATTTCCGTGTTTTTGCACCAATTTAGGCTACCGAGTGTTGGGTATGTGGTGGCATCGACGTATAAATCACGTAAAAACGTTAAAAACAGTGTGATATAGGCAATTTTAGTCACATCAGTCCATCACATAAAGAAGCATCAACAGTCCACAAAAAAGTCTGCTGTGGAGGCCAAATATCTCGCTGCCTTTGTCTTAGGCCATGGTACGGCGCGCATAGCAATTAGCTTGTTTTCATTTCTTTGAAGCATCCCAATCTTTTGATTACATCTTCCTTTCATTCTTTAACTGGATGGAGCAGCTTGCAGCATTATGCAGCATAATTGAAATGTTTGTGCCGGCTTGGATTTGGGGAAATATTAAAAATGCGGCATCAAAAACTCTAACAATATAGAAGCAGCCTGCCGCACACAGACCACGTTGTTTAATGATATGATCCTTTATCCATTGCTTGTTTGGAATTCTGGTAAAGTCTATAGGCGCATACAAGAATGCCAGCCAGACAAATGCAGACACATCAAACTCACATACATACATGCCAGCAATCAAACAACTACTTCAACTTCATAAAATTCACTTTAATCCAGAGGCGACCATTGTGCTGCTTTGTGTTCACACACTTTATATACATAAATTGAGCATCCTGAAGGAGCTTATGTATGGGAGATTTAGTGAATGCCTTTATAGGATCACACAAAAATTTGGATGCTTTCTAGAGAAGCAGACACACACACAAACACTTAGCAACGGACAGAATAAGGATTTAATTCATTAATTAATACGGATTAAAGTTTTAGGAGTTGCTCACACCCTCCCATAGAGCATATTCAGTCTACTTGGGTCAAAAGTGTTTGTGTGCCTCAATTTTGCCTTCATTTTTATTACACTCGTGACATCCTTTTTTCGGTATTAGCCGTGGTGCCGCTTGACGTCTCCATATACAGATAATCCCCGAGGGAAACCTTTCACACTTTAACAACACAATTACCTTCGAATGTGTACACTGTCTGTGCAGAGGTCGCAATTTTTTCGCAAATTATGTGTCCAACATTTTTGGGTAATTTGAATTTCATTTGACCCAATTCGCGTGGCGCGTTTTTATGGCAGACGACGGAATTGCCGGGTGCCTTTTTGCCGGAATGGCGTCCGCATAACATATAATTTTCTTGTAGGCCAGAGAACAATCATATTAATTGCGATTTACGGGGAAATGAAATATCCCATTTATTAAGAGAATCTCTGGAAAATTGGAGAGAACTTGTGGGAATCGGTGAAAATGTTCAAACAAACGAAACTCAGCAAAAGCTTCATATAAAATTACTCTCGCAGATTTTCCCCGCAATAAGAGCGAGTGAGAGAGAGAGAGAGAGGATACAGTTGATTGAGTATATTTTGAGTAGTTCTTAATTGAGTAGCTTTCAAATTCATTTTCAGAAGAATCCTTATTTGGCAAATATAAATTCATCATAATTCATATCACGCTGAATAGAGACGATGCTGCGTTTCGTCGTTCACTATGTAAAATTCTGCTTAAAGAGTCGTTATTTAGAATTCAGTCATAAAAATGCAAAATTGCCCAATTAGGAATGGAAACAAAGAAATTGCCGAAAAAGAATAAATACTGTCGAGTCAAGAGTGCTGTTGCAGAATGCATCTGCAAACAGAAGGGAACGCGTTGCGTCGAGTTGTCAGGCTCTGTCGTTTTACGAGGATATTAGATTATAAGGACAGATTGTATGCTGCAGTGGAAGAGAAAGAGCATATGAACGAAGTTTGCACAGAACTCAAACATTTTATGCAAATTGCTTGCAAATTAGTTGTAGCAATGGAAAATTAAAGTGCTCACAAAATAGTGAAGTGATTCGTCATTCGGGTATAGAAGGAGAAATATCGAAGTTTTGAATTTCGTCAAAACAACCAAAATGTGGATTTATCGAAACTTGAATACGATCAGCATCTTTACATGCAAAGATTCTTCACGAGGAAATAAACTTTCCAGTTAAAGTTATTCGGTCGCGTTTGATGCAATCTTTGAAAATGTTTCGAATGTAAATAAGTGGCTTTGAGATGGCCAACTATCATGCACATTAAATTTAGTTTATATTTCGTAAATGCATATAGAGACTGACAGTCACGTACTCAAGGATCAGCTAAAAGACGCGTCAACGAAAAGAAGTCAGCGCTGACAAAAAAACAGAGACGCCTTAAGTACGCCAATCCGGAAGTGAGCCATTCTCACGTCCGCCAGCCAATAAATGACAACTCAATCAAATCAACATAAATACAACACGAAATGTTACGAATTGCGTGAAAATAGCTTGTTTGTTTCGAATTTACCTTTGCGCCGAATAAAAGTTTGCTTTTATTGTCGTACAGATGCGTGCCTTGATTTTGATTTGGATTTGGATTTGACGACACTCGCAAATGTACATAAACAAAAGAAACTTGATCACCGGATTCGCAATATAAAAAATACATATTCACGGATATTTACGAGGGCGCTTACCCACCTTAAGACGCTGCTCTCCTAATGAAGCTTAAAACGTCTCGAAGTTTTCTTTGTGCTCGCAAATCCACAATCCACTACTTAGTGCCATGTATTATGCATATATTATTTACTTTTATCTGCAGCCACTAACATTTGCGCCGCATGCATTTATGTACATATGTAATACGCATAATAAAGGGATGTATAGTCTAACGATAGCAGAGCATGGCAGACGAAAGCATCATTTTTATCTTAATTAAAGTACTCGAGTCCTTGAGCTCTTTTCCATGCAAAATCTTCTCGCAGCCATCACAAAGCATCAGCGCAGCTCCGGTGTGAGGACAGTTGGTGTGAGTCGTGAACGGGATCGGTGGGAGCGGAAGTCGAGGATTACAGTGATGGGTCATATACTCATATGTGCACAGAATGTGTGATAATATATAAATTATAATGCGGTGTTTTAGAAATAAGATAAATGGCTTTAATGACGTCAAACAAGGGAGAAGTGTATTTAGCTTCAAGATTCCCTTGCATTCCGTTTACACCACTAATTCACTTTGTTTTGACGCAAAATGTAAATTGCATATACGATTAGATATATTTGCATGTTTAAAGGAATTTTGGTTTCTTTTTTGAAACTTAAATCAATATTTAATAGTATTACTTTAATTTCAATTGAGCAATTTATTCCTAATCATGTGATTCGGTCAGCTAATACTCGTATATAAGAATATGGACATATGAGTTTAAGTAATTACATTCTTTAGACTTAACTTAACAGATCGAGGTCAGTTAAAATTGCATTAATTCAACCGTCTCACTATACACAACCAGTTATGTCGGTTAAGTCGATTATAATCCGATTGTAATCCATCTCTAATCCGATGATCCTCTTCAGTAATAAAATAATGCAAACGTATAACAACAAAAGTTGAAAGGACCGTCGCATCAGGAGATTTATCGTTCCGCATTTGGGGCGGCGTCGCATCCCATGAAGAATCATTTTATATAATTATATAGCAAACTCACACCCTCGCCTTTCGGGCGAGATGGTTTCCTTTTAAAATTATTACCATTATTGTATTTTTGTTCGCGTCTTTGTGATTAGAAAATGAATAAAATGTACACATAGACGATCTGTCAGAAGATTCGTTTATTCAGTTAATCGAATTCAGAAGCGTATTTAGAGTGGAATGCCTTTGATGTTGTTCGACGTGCGCGTGTAACGAAATAAATTTAGAAACACGCGACAAGCCAAAACACACGAATGCTCATTATATTTTGTAACGGGCCCGTATGTCCTGGTGGTGGAACGGTGAAGAACACACCTCATGAGTACAGACAAAATCAAAATCAGCCAAATTGTTTACAACAGTCTTTTGACTTTAACAGCCCACGTTTTGTTCCTGCCCGAATCATCTAAATGCATATTTCTTCGTAACCTTATTTGATTTTGGTTCGCTTTTCACATTCCTCAGCTGTTAGGGGATGTTTTTAGATGTTCTTTAATTTCACGATTTTACTGTGGTATTTTTGCCGCAAACTATAAATTCATCTTGATTATTTCACGCTCAATTATCTGCTGGAATATCAGTCAGGAAATAAATTCAATTAAGATCAAATAACGCTTAAGATTTGTAACAGATTAAATGTAACAATTTTAACATTACCCACACAGAAAGCAGTGCTTGAAGCGATAATTGATCAATTAAGAGAATTAGTCTAAGGGATGATTTGTGCAGCTTAGCTGACTATAGTCCGACCCAGGTGAGTGAAGCCTTTATAGCATTGCTAGCAGAAATGATGCTGCCATTATGCTCTTGTAGAACAATACCATTAGTAAATTATTGCTGATCCATGTCATAGCTAAATATAATTAGATTACTGGATTGTCAAAAGTTAGGATTTCCCATCGATGATTTGTATCAATTATAGACATATTATTAAATCCATCATTCTCGGCATTGTTCATGCTGTAATCTCGTTCCATTACACGTCACATCGTCCTAATCTAATTCAGCGTACCGTTTCATACAAAGCAACATAGTTGCCAGCGGCTAAATCATTGGTTTATTTGTGTCATTTGTCGGAAAAGCTTCCCTATAGATATGCGCCAGGACATGCTGGGGTCTGATCTCTTTTGATCTCGGCGCTGTCACTGAAAGTTGACTTTATGGAACAAATCTTTAAGAATTAGATTCGTACTTTAGCCACGGCCGTTCGGGCTGTTGCCGGTAATCCTTAAATATGGATTCCATTTATAAGCAAACGTTATGCCTCCTCTACATAATCCTTCCTAACATTCTTGGAATTCAATATAAAAAGAAGAGGTTTGGTGAAACGTCAGAATCCTAAATTGCTATTTTACAAACCATCAAAATTGTATACAATCTGTAAAAGTCTCCCTACAAGGTCGCCCTCTTGGTTTACCGTATGAATTGATTTTATCAACTGACATCAAATAGAAATGAAAGGTTATACCAAAGTGAAGTAAAACTATGAGTGTTCCGATGTTTTCATAAAGAAAAATAGGGCCGTTTTGAATATGGTCAAACACACATTCTGATTCAGCCTTCACCCCCCCCCCCAGCGAAGCGGCTAGGCAGGATGCAAGCTGGTACACATATGTGTATGTATGTCCCTCTGGTCATACTCACAGAGAAGTCGTTAAAGTATTTCTGATATAGTCTAGATCCTAGAACAGAGTGGGTGTGAGTTGGAGCGTGTGCGAGTGAATGTCGGTTGGAAACTTTGGCCAGTGAATTGGAATCGTAATTTCCGATGTTATAATGTAAAAGATTGCTGGAGTTATGTAGCATGTTGGTGCAGGCTGACTTTGAACATGAACGATTTAAATTGAATGTTGGAAAATTTAGAGTAAAGAAACAGAAATGCATTTTCTAAAATAATCGAAAAAAAAATTAAACATTAGATACTCATGCAAAATGTGAACTCATTAATGACTTTTTTGAACAAAGAAAATGTTTTATTTAAGAAACTTTTGGCAAAGTGGTCCAAATTGCAGCTTAAAAGCATAATGGGCACATTGTAAATCAAAGCAAATCATTAATAGTCAAAGAACCCTTCAATTGAGCGCTTTTAAAACAATATTTGGTTGAAACACCAAAAAAATCAAATAGTTTGTGTGGGCAAAGTTTTAAGATTTAAGCTGCTTACCTACCTCAAATCAAGTTGATTGAGGTATACTTTTTCACCACTTCAATACTTTGAATGAGAATTCGAGATAAGGTAATTTTATTCCTTTTTTGTGTTTAAAGCAAAAAAATGCTGTAAATGTTTTGTTTTTAGTTCAAACAACAATAACGAAGAAAAATGTTTCAAGCGTGTAATTTAATACAACTAAATCTACATTTATGTTTACTAAAATCTATATAATTAAAATTGTACCAAAAAACCCATTGCATTCGCGTTTACATATTATTGTTGTAAATGTTCAAGCCATACGTTTATTTTAAATGAGTGCATGTAATTTTAGTGAAGAAAACAGTTTTTGTGTATATTAAAAGGAAATCCCGTATTCTTAGAAAAAGGGGAAAAAGGTACAACCGCTTGCGTCATATAAGTTTTACCTTCTAGCTATATTTAAAAGTTATACTTACATAAATTTTAATATAAAATGCTTATCCAATATCCAAAATATTGTTTAAAGTAACATATATGATAAAACGGCACAAACAATTTTGCTCACAAAACCCCTTACTTCTTATATGTGCTCACTTATATGAAACCACAAGTGCAGCCTCCGGATTCGCGCACGTCTTTACATATTGAGCTCATAATATTTCCAGATGTCGAAGTCCAAAGTTTAGAAACGAATTGGCGACAGCGATTGTCGTCAGCCACATAATCGAATTCCCTTGTCTGTTGCTAAACACGTCGACAAAAGAAATCACAATATAAGAAGCGCGATTGCGAAAACAAACGACACTTAAAGTGATGGTTGGTGTTCGTGCGGAGAAAGTGCTTTTAAAAGTTCACCACCATGTCACATAAGGGTTGAGTGCGAGGCTTTAGAAGTTCGAAAAACGTGTGGGAACGAACCGTATGTGTGCAGACTTATGCAATAAAGCTTATACATTTCAACGGTATCAATTTCCACAAATATATGCAATCTTATTGTTATAAAGATCGCGTCCTTGGTTCGATTGAACATTAAATTACATACTTGGTAGTCACCGTGTTTTCTCCTTCAAAAAAATAAAAAAATATAATAAATTATACGCGACGGCTGTGTAGTGCTTAATATCGCATTTCGGTTTAATAATGTTAAGTCCTTTAAAGATTTTTTTAAAGTAAAAGGTGTGCAATTTAAAGGCGAATTGTTTTTCTATATTTTAATTGCATCCGTACTTTTATCCGTTCAACATGAATTCTCACATAATTTTCGCTATTTTCTTCACAGAGTGTAGTCTTAATTACACGTCCTTGCGCCCAGATTATATAGCAAAATGTTTGCTGGGAAGTGCCTGCATATTTAAATGCGTGGTGTTGTATTTACTCTAATTAACGTCTGCTTCCTTCGGTACGACTTTCATTGTTCTTGCGCAAATCGGCTTCAACATATTTACTGCCGAGTAACAACATAATTCTGTTAATGCAATTCTGCTGAGCCCGCCGCCAGTGAATAAATTCAGCCAGCACTCACGTCTCACATTCAAGCCAAATACAACGTGTCAAGTTTATTTCACAAGTGCACTTTTGTGACTTGGTGCAGCCTTAATCTATCTTAAGCTATTAAGAAAGTTCGGTTGAGCTTTCGCAAAGTTCCTTTATCTTAAAGTCGGCTGATTTCTTCTTCGATATGACGATAGTAAAGGGCGCAAGGATACACGCTTATGCTGTTGTTGTCTCAATAATTGATTGATGAGTCACAAAATCGTTGAGACAAGAGGAAAATTCGCTCAACACATCAGCCGTCACGTCGTGTCCTGTGGTTTTATTGTCAATTCACTATATTAACGTGCACACCCGACTGACAATGTATGATGGGCCATGACGTGTCAGTTCGGATTCAAGCTGAGCCTTATAAATATTATTGATTATGGTTTCGGTTAGAAAAATTATTTACTATTTGTCTTTGCCAGGCTATGAATTGGCCATTTCGTTGTTTGGACAGATTTTCAATTCGTTTTGGCGGGATTAGTGCATCAGTGTGTAAATACTCGTGCGACTGGCGAACATGTCCTTTGTTTCAATGGTGCGCATGTTTTCCGTCTGGGTGGGTCTGATTGCATTTGTTTCAAGAATATTTAAGTTCTACAGACCGCGATTTACGAGTTTATGGTTGGAAGAATTTTTATTTCGTGAATTTTGCAGTAGTTTGCTATGATGGATGTGAGTTCATCCATCATAGCAAACGACTCATATCAACAATTTTATATTTCATCAATTTTGATTTAAGGAAAATAGCAAATATGTTGAAAAACATTTAACAACTTAACTCATTTTTATGTGTGTTAATTGTAAAATATAAAAACGACATTTTAATATTTCAAGCTAACAAATTTCCAACAACTTACTGCAATTTTCTTAAAGCTTGTATCATACAAAATACCACCACAATTTCGATGGAAAAACTTGCACAAATAGAATCGATAATCCATTAGATTTTCATCGATAACAACATAACGCCAAAGGATTATCTGCATTAAAGAATATATAGTTCTGCATATTATAGTTCTAAGCATAATTTTTGCCATTTTCCGATATATCAAAGAGAATTATTGTCACTTGAGCATAAACTGAACGTACCCGTTGGCCGAATCTCCACGATATTCACCTCGAAAATAAAGGTGCGTGTTTT
>JANSTS010013645.1:10878-38856 GCA_026546915.1 Sylvicola fuscatus
CATTTTCGAAACCTACCCACATTAAACCGAATGCAGCACCAAATTCAACACGCATCTCACAGGGCGAACGTGCCAATCCTAATCAATGAACGTTGCGCATGCGCCCTGCTCGCCCGCTGGGAGGGCAAAACAACTCACCACGACATTCCTTTCCCATTGGCTGGCAACGTCGCTCCTCATTGAAATACTCTGTCGGTCAGCCATTTAACGTTTTTGATTTGCAGTGGTGTTATCTCAGCGCAAACTTACAGTTCCCCGACGCATCCGAAAAAGTGGTCTGCAGCTAAAGTTCAGCAAGATCAGTGCCTAAAGATCAATACGAAGTTCGTCTTAAAGAAAGGACGATCGTGTGAGACACAAAACACAGTTTTTTTTTGTTGGCAAATCCGTGCAACGAGAGAGAGCGTTTTTGGTAAGCGAAAGGAACAGAAAAAAAAAAAAACCCGACTCGGTGCCGTTGAGTGTGTGGCAAAATCGATTGGATTCTAGTTGCATACGACTGAAACCAAAGTGCATAGTGGGACAGAGATCCTTAAACTGATTCTGTTTTCTTATTGTCTGTTGGCTTCCACAAATTTTGGATTAAAGACGTCCTGCTGGCCGAGTTCACACGCTAATTTACTGTGAGGCGTCCACCAATCCGACCGTTCACGTCTTCGACCGCAGTTGTAACACTACAACAACAACAAATTAATAATGTAAGTACAACTTAATAATTATCGATTTGTCGTCGGGCAGCTCTTTTCGCGGTTTCCCGTGTGCGTTTTTCGCGTTACATTTCTTTGTTATTTTTGTCGAGGTAGAGTTGTCATGTGTCTGTGGCCTGAAAGTCGCTAATTCTGCGGGATGACGACATTGGCAAGGTTTTTTTTTCTGCTGGATAATTAGCTTTTGTGTATTTGGGAAAGTTTTTTTTTTGGGGAAAATTAGTCTTTTTTGCTGATTGAATTGACGACCCGCATTGGGGGAAAATCCATTGAGGCCAAAAAGGGTGCGACCAACTTTCTGAAATCAATCAATTCGTGCCATTCGAGGAATTGAATTAAATTTGCAGGTTTTTTTTTAACTGCAACTTTTTTTGTTGGACAAAAATCCACGAATTTAGGTCAAAATGGTGAGAAATTCAGTTTTGACAAATTTTTTGACGGAAAACGGAAAATTTATAAATTGAAATTTCTTTGCTAAATTGTTTTAATTTTTGGCCAGGCTTATCAAATATTATCAACAAAAAACATGCCCCAGGGCAGTTACAATATTTTTAATTTCGCTAATTGGACAATCAATTCGCTGTTTCATAAACACTTTAATCATTCATCTTCTCTCATCCAAATTTGTTCTATTTAATTAATCAAGAGTTATTTTTTTTTTAACTGTCGAATTTCCAACGATTAATCTGTCAAAATGTAAAGTAATTTTTTTGCAAAACTGCTACGTCTTTATAATTGCATTTACCTTAGTTTTAAAAATTACAATTGAATTAATAAAATAATAAATCAAAACATATAAATATTTTACAATTTATTTTTACCGGTTGAACTTACAGTTGCAACCCTGTAACCTGATTACCAAACTGATTAAAATTACAACGTAATTAGTATAATAGTTATGAGCAGTTAATCTGTCAGTTGGAGTCTAAATTTTTTAGCTGTTAAAGTTATTTCGATGTTAATCATTTTGACACTAAATTGTAAAAATCAGAGCAGCGACTTTCTCGTTAATTGTTATCGGGGTCCTTAGAGGAAATATTTGCAAATTTCGTGTTGAGACAAATTAAAGGAAACAATTTCGATATTTTTGATATTCCTTCAAAGAAAGGTAAAACTTAGAAACCCAAACATAAGCAGCGAATCATAATAAGTTTGTAGAAAAATGTGGCCTTTTACATGCTCCGTGTCGGCGGTTTAGATCGATATGGCGGCGATACGCGTGCGTCCACACCATCCACACCATCCACACCAGAGCAAGACAGTAGTGCTCGTCAGCATTCAGCCTCACTATATATTTTATTAATTCTTATGGGTTTTTAGGGCAACATCGCACGTCTCTCCCACTTTCTATGGATTTCGCATAAATTCAATTGTTGGGGCGTTCATTTGTTGTTATTTGACATTTCGTGCAACCTCATGTTTTTTATGCACTTTTGCGGATTCTTCAGCTGAAAAACTTCTTTTGACTGCAGATTTTCATGGTTAAAAAAAGTATTGAACGGTGCGATAAAAAAATAAAACATTTTCTCAAAGGATATCATATCCTTCTAACTGACGTTTATCCAAATAAAAAGTCGATTATTGGCACCGAAATGACGCAGAAACATAAATAAAACCACTCAAGTTGTTTACCATTTATCGCAGACCGCTAACTGCCACTTCGTACAGACAACAGTCGTCCTGCCCAGCCCTTTAAATCCCCACGTCTCAATTAGCTTAAATTACGTCCACTTAAGTGATTTATTTATAGAATAATGGAAATTTAATGGCGCAGTAAGTAAACAAGTAGCCAATAACGCTTGTTGACTGACAAAAATTGAAGATTATTCGTATTAAAATGAGAGATACATTTTAATCTGACACTTCAAAATATTACAGTTATGAAGGGAAATATTTTAAAAAAATTGATAAATCCTCGTAATGATTCGGTAATTGTCCGACAAGCTGGCGCCGAATTTTGCAGATCCTCTGTCTGGGGTGTGAAAATAAAGCTATTTTTTAAAAATAAAATGAAACTATCGCATAATTTGACAGTTAAACTTACTTTATACCAAATTATAACAGTAAATTCTTCATTTTTTTAAATCATTTGGCTTCAAATCATTAAAATTGTAAATTATCGGTACAGAAAAGCCGATGTCCCGGTTGATTAAATGCAGATGAAGTTTGAAGTTTTACCGGTTCAATGCGCTGATGGAAAAAAAATGGATTTTGATTAAATTTGTGATAAAAAAAATATTTACAGCTATAAAACCGAATGTAAGCGGGTTTAAACGTGATTTTGGTAATTTAATGGTAATCTTTTAATGAAAATCTAATAACCGAATCAATGTGTCAGGGTTTCTGTACCGGAAACTTAAAAACATTGCTTAAATTGGAAAAAATGTCCATAAAAAAATGAAATATTTAATGCACACGATTGCATCACCGCGCATAATTTCCGAATCCGAACAAAGAACCGTTGGTGCCGAAGACCCAAAATCGATAAGCGTCTGCTGACAACTCATTGAGGCAGCACATTTTGTTGTTGTTGTTTAGATAAAGTTAACGTAAAAGGACGAAATTTCATTCATGCGCGAATGCAATCCATGAATACATTGCCACGACCGCCCACGAATTCTCCGAACTCGAAACTCGTTTGCATACAAACACAAGACGCAAACTCCCACGCCAAGTGCCCCCCCACCAACCCCCACCTCCCTCCTAAAGGTGTCGAATCCGCGCGAAATCGCCGCTTAATGTCAAACGATTAACATTTAAAAAAAATTGTTTAGGGCCGACGGATTAGCACCACCAGCAGCAGGAGCACCCGGTGCACCCGGCGCTCCAGCCGGCGAGCCGAACGAGGATGGCATCGTCGGAGGACCCCGAACACCACAACAGATAGCGGCCCAGAAGCGGCTGCAACAGACGCAGGCACAAGTTGACGAGGTATTTGCGCGCATCGTGAACTCTGCATGAACTGTTGACCTTTTCGCCGAGTAAAACATTTACCGTTTACCTAACGCATTTTGTTCGGCATGAACTTTTCAGGTGGTGGACATAATGAAAACAAATGTGGAAAAAGTGCTGGAGCGAGATCAAAAACTGTCGGAATTGGACGATCGGGCGGATGCCCTGCAGCAGGGCGCCTCACAATTTGAGCAACAGGCTGGCAAATTGAAGAGGAAATTCTGGCTGCAGAATTTGAAGGTGACCACCGTCTTCGGTGTCCTTTGCTAAGGATTTTTTTTTTTAAATTGCCTATTGTTTCTGTTGCAGATGATGATAATTATGGGCGTCATTGGTTTGGTTATAATCGCGATATTAGTAGGTGAGTAATTTGAGTTTCATTCAGTTTTACACATGTTGAGCGAGTGTGTTTGGGGATGGCTATGGCGTATCTTCGAAGGGGATCAATTTTTTCCTCCCTTAACCTAAAAAGCCTAAAGACAAGAAGATACGTCATAGCAATTCGCTGCAGACTCACTGTAAGTGTTGTCGGCAAAGAAAAAATGTCCTAGACAATTTTTTTTTTTTGAAAATAATTAACAACAAATAAATGACATTAATAATCATAAAATTTATGATAATTTCTGTCCCATTATAGCTAACTTCATGTAGACGGCTAATTCTCAATATAACAAAATCTCACCAGTTTTCGCCTAAAAACCAAAAAAAAAAAAATCTCACAATCATACCAATAAAAAAGCGCAGGTTCGACCAAAAGCAAATCAATAAGTAACTAATTACATAAATAGTTTAACTAAATGAAAAGCAACAAAACCAGTTTAAGTGACAAGTAATTTTTCTTTTATTTTTGTTATTCAATTCGTTTATGTTTTCTTCATTATTTTTGGATATAAATAGAATTCGATGTCGTAAAGAATGTTAAGTTTGTATATTTATGTTCTTATCTTATCTTTAAACATCCTTCTGGCTTCTTTACACACGTCTAAGTGTCTCTACAAAACGTCCCCACGTCCCACCTGATCTACTGAGGCATTTCTTGTAAATAGAAACCTTTCGGGACAACATTTCAGACAATCTTTAGAAAATCTTCTGTCTATCTTAATTATTTGCAATCCTTTTTCATTTTAATTGAGTTTATCTTGTGCCGACGGCGGCAAGATTCTCAAAACCGATACGCGTCTTTCTTCTGCTCTATTTCCGATTTGTATCATTACCCTGAGTAGTTGCTATTCATAGTTCTTAGATCGAAATCTTAAAGTCTCATTTTGTTTATTTCTTTGGATAGACATTTGCTAAGGCTTCATTTCATTTGTTCATGCTTTCATATTTTTCTTGTACTTGTTTAACTTAATTTTCATATTAGTTTAGCTTTTAAATTTATGTTTCAGTTAGATTTAAGATCTCCTGATTAAAAATAAAATAAAAATCAATTAACAGTTAAAACTTAATAACTCGAAATCCCATTTGCATAAAGTAAACTTAAGATTTGTAGCATTGAATGGTAATCCTAAAGCATTGTCGTACAGAAAATCATAAATCCACTAAAGTCAAATCATATTTGGACGATAAAATTCATTTAAATGTGATTAATTTTACAGAAAAAGGCGACTAAATCTTAAATTTCAACAATGGTATGTGATTTCACAAAAATTGCCCTTAATTATTATCGCTAGAAAAATACAAAAATTCACAAATAAATAATAAAAAACTCGATTTAAAAAACTACCCCTTTAGCAAAGTTGCAAACCATTTAAAATCATAAAATCAGCCTGAAAACTGAAGTCTTTGCTCAAAACCGTTCCAGGAGATCTTTAAATTTTCTTGTCGACTTTTTACCTGCTTTAAGTGTGTGCATGGCAGCTTCAATTGTATTTTCTAGCATAAATTTGCACCAATTCTCTACTTGTAGCACAATAATTGGGTCAATTCGTGTGAATCAATGTTGAAATAATTAATGTGATGTTATTTTGTTCGTATATTAATGTTTTAACGTTGTAATTTCATTTAAAAAAAAACAATTTTTATAGTATTTAAGGAAAATAAAACTCAAGAACATTCACACGACACTTACCCAAAAACATAATCGTTACAATAACAACATTAAAGCATTAAAGCCGACACTTGATTGGTAGAATCGGCCAGAATCGGCCGATTTCACCAAATGGTCTCTGCACTAAAAACAAACATTTCTTGTTGAACGTTTACACTTCTTCAATGTTTTCAACTTTATGCTGTCCTTGCACTTTCTTTTTTAATTTTCCCAACTTCCTTTTTGAACGAATTTCTTTTTACGCATGCACTTTGAATGAATATTTAATTTGTTTGACAATCAACAAATAAAGCAGATAATCATGAATTTAAACAAAGTCATTTGAGAACAAAATTTGTTATGTTATTTAAAAAAAAAAAAAAAATTTAAATGGTTCAAAACTTGGATTAAAGATTTTTGATTTCTTCCGTAATTGTTTTTTTTAAATCGCCGTTTTAAAATCAAATTGATGAATTTTGTCGGTTTTGATTGTAAAAGGTTTAAATTTTGAATTAATAATATTTTTCTTGAAGTAAATATCATAAGAATTTTTTTTTGTTAAAAATGTCGTCTTAAAATCAAATAAATAAATTTTGAATTTAAAAAAAATGTGTAAAAGGTGTAAAACTCGGAAAAAAAATTTTATAATTAATTTCTTGAGTACATTTTTCTGGTCCTTCGTCTTTTTAAAATAAAAATGAAGTAAAAATTCAAGGTCAAAATCATTATTTAGCTACCGATTCTGCGATTTGTCAAACATTTGATTTTCTTTTTCGTGACTTTTCATTTTTTGCAACGAAAATTTTCGTTTTGAATGAATTGAGTCCAAATTCTAATTCAATCATAACTCATTTCGCATTTCAGTTTTTCTTGCCATTAATTTGTTTTTTTCGATTTTTTCTGTGAATACATTTGCAAAAAAAAAACCCACAAAACGGCGTGCGAAACGCTTCCCAGCGATAGACAAGAACAAATTTCCACATCTCTAGCCAAATACAGGTCGAATCACAAAAACTACCAAACAAAAAAACCAACCCCCAACTGAATACCAACACCACCCAGTACAGAAAAAAACACATATATTCCGTTATATGTGAAAAGGAAATTTGCGTTGCGACAGAAAACTATCCTTTTTGTGTGTCTGTGTGCGTGTATGTGTTCTCTAAACTGTTCTATATCTGTTCCAAGCCACTTGACATCAAACATTGACACAATTTTCCAATTTTTGTTGTGTACCAAACAATAAGTCACGTAAACCAACACGAGAAAATTGCGAGTGAGAGCTTTTAACAAGCGCACATTTGGCGGGCGGGCGAAAAGCTCTTAAAAGCTCTCTCAAAAGTTCTACATCATACAAAATACAAAAGCATACCACAACCAAAAAGGACGATTCTCGTCTTCATAACTAATATAAAATAACTGTCGATGTTTGTAGTGAATGTATCATTCAGCCGAGATTTACCAAAAATACTAATTTTCTTTATTTTCTAACCTAAAAAAAAACAAAAAAAAAATACCGCCAACAGCTAAATTCATGCCAGACGAGAAGCCCCAACAACCAATGTATCCAATGTATCAGCAACCAGCACCACCAATGAATGCACCTGTGGGGGCGCCAGCCGGAGGACAGCCAGCCGCCGCCGCCGCCGTCGTCGACGCTGGAGGCTCTGACATCCATCAGCATACCAACTAAAAGCAGCTTGTCAGGCTATCGGACCGACATATCCTCGGGCCACTTAACCAGTTTTATTAACTACTAAAGGCGTCACCAAAATTCACCCCCTCCCCCTTCTACCCCTTCCTACTGTTAGACAATTCAATATTTAATTAAATCATAAAAAACTGTTTTTCGCAAACAAACAAAAAATGTTGTGCAAAAACAAAAAACACGTCTGAGCTGTTGGTCCCCCACTCAAAGCAGAGTCCTGCGGCGGCGAGGCGCCATCTATGTCCATTAGCCCCCAACCAAATCGCTACGGTACAATCTTATCAGTGTATTTTCGCAAAAATTTTCGAATTCCAGCGACAAAACAGGACGTGATTTCATCGTTAAAATTACTAAATAGTTAAATCTAAATAGAAGGACTTGTATAAAACATAAAATGCTTCCCCTAGTTTGAAGATTTTTAATTAATTGGAAGTTACATAATTCAAATAATGCAAACTACTGTACTTTTCGATTGTAATGAAACTGTCAAACCGACAATTAGCCGTTACATTTGTATTTTTGAGCGCATTGACGGCGTGCCCCACGTGTTTTGTTTGTCAGGAGAAAAAGCGCGCGAGCAGCTTGTCACTGCGTTTGAATTTGTTGTAATATTCATTGTTTTGACGTTTCATTTGCTCTTAAATACTTCAATTTTCACGTAATTCAACTGAAATAGATGTAAGTAGAAGCATTCGTAAATTTAAACGAAACAAACAACCAATGGGAACTATTTCTAATAATGAAAAAAATAAGTTTTTTTTTCAAAAAAACACCAAAATCTTTGCCGTTATAAAATACGATTGCAGAAAAGTCAGCAACTGTCAAATGATGAAACAACTATGCAGTCGCCTTTTCTGCGTTCTAAAACACATTTTATGTGATTTTATTGATTGAACAAAACAAAAATTGTAAATAATTATTTCCGGCGGGGGAATTGGAGGCAGTGTAAGATTACCGAAGAAACCGTTTCATTTCCAGGTGCATGACGACAATAAAAACAATGCACTTCAACCTCTGTTCTGTCTTATTCCTCGTCAATAAGTTTCACTTGTATTTAAGGTTTCAATTTGACAAGTCACGATTCCAATTCCTTCGCGCTTCAACAATTTTTCTGTTTTTTCTCAACCCTAATTAACATCATTTTTGTCAATACTAACAAATATTCAACGATTTAAAATTAAATAAACCAAAAACATAAGAATGTGAATTTTAAATCTTAAATAAAATACATTAAATATACCAAATAAATGTCAGTGGATAATTAAATAGAATAAATTATGTAAAAAAAAACGATTTTTTTCAACGGAAATCTGATTTAGCAGTTTTTAAGTGGCGTTCACATAAAATATGTTCCTATTAATTTTTTTTTTCGTCTGCAAATATGTTCAAATTATGGAAAACTTGAGTTTCTGAAGAAAAAAAAAAGCAAAAATCGTACGCCACTGATTTTCTGTTTGTTTTTCACTTTTACTTGTTCTCACAATCAATTAACAAAAAAAAAACAAACAAATTATGTAGTTTACATGAACATATTCATTTTTAAGATGAGAACCCAATTGGCCACTAAGAATCTTAGAAAATATAAAAATCTGTTAATTTTCTTTTAAGATTTATTAAAAAATATACCTTGTTAAACTTTAATTATTATAAATTTAAAAATATAAATAATGAAAATTAAAGGAAAAAATTACAAATAAATGAATACAAGCAAAACATACAAAAAAAAAACAAAAATTATGATATAATTAAATGCAAATTACTAATAAATTTAAAACAAATTGAGTAAATGTATAGAACATTGTATTTAAATTGTATTTATTATATTTAAATGAAAATGATGCAGACACTTAGATTTAACGATCATTTTCGCGATAATCCTTTAACATGGTACATGAAATAACATTAATTATGATGTAATAACTAATTAACTGAGCGAGGTGCGAAGGTAGCGCGAGATGAATTCAACAGATGAAGAAAAAAGAAAACAAACAAAACAATAAGTTAAATTGATGAATATAATTATATTTAAACTATATGGATATTGTATATGTGTGAAGCTATAAAATAGAACTGTGTAAAAACATATATACGAATAAATAAATAACAATTTGCTGCACCCAATTAACCATTGTCATTCAGTCGTTGCGAGCATCTTAAGACGTTCCCAAGTTTATTGTGATAGCTTTTGGTAAGTATACTTTTTGTCCATTATTTTTGTTTATGCATTTTTATTTAAAATTAGATTGGTTGTCTCAGAATTTATCTTATCTTATTATTTCGTTTCATTAAGACTTTAATCTTACCTGTAGTCATAACTTTTGAACTTAGAACTTTATAACTTAAATTTGTGGTCATTAAGGCAGCTATAATTTGGTTTTACATAGAAGTCAGAAAGGCAAACGTTTTTGAGAAATGTGTGAAGGTCATTAACCTTACTTTTCAAGGTTAAATACTATATTTGTTGTTTCTTTATTTTAAGCCGTTAACTTTTCAGCAATTATTTCTTCTACGTGTTGTAGGTCTTAAGAAACCAACAACTTTGCTGAACATGTCAAGGTCAAGAAAAACAAACTCCTCAAGCTCAAAAAAACCGAAACTTGTCAACAGTTACTAAGTTGCTAAATGTCTCAAGACCGAAAAAAACTTTTTCTGAAAAAAGAGGTTTGGTTCTGCAACCTAGCAACTGTTTTTATTTTTAAAAAAATTCGCACAAACCGTTTTTTGGTTTGAAAAGACTTTAACGACATAATTATTGTTAATAAGGTCATAATGTTTTTCTAGAAATTTATTATTGTATTATTAAGTCATAAAAAATCTTTTAAAAATGATTTTTCTTTTAAGGTTTGTGTCTTGAATGCAATAAGATTAAAATATTTGATTTTCCCTATAAAATTTTTGTTTTACTTCTTGAAGGAAATTTTAAACTGAAAGAATACTAAAATATTGGAGAAAAGAACCTTGATTTTTTTTTCAAACAAATATTTTAAACAACAAAATTCGCAAAATAACTCCCAAATTGTGCTCAATGATTTGTCTTCTTCTGGATCAATTATCATTTAATCGCACCAAGAAAGTAATCGTAATCTGTCCAAAGTTCAAGCATTCAAGAAATATAAAATAAACAATTTTTTAATTAAAAAACTGGGTAAACAATTTTCTCTATGAAATCACTTAATTTCCTTGCTGTAGACAGTTTTTTTTTTTTTTAGTTTTAAATTGTCGGATGATTAAAGAACTACCTGAATTTGGAATATCTTAAGCATTACCGTCTTAAAACAGAAAAGAAAAAATTACGCAAAAAAGTCAATTTTCAATTAAAAAACTAGATATTTTTAAAATAAACTCCATTTTTATTAATAATTAAACGATGCTACTTAGATTTAACAAATCTTGAGAGCAAGAAACCATAAAATAAGTTAAAATGAAAAAGGTGTTAGAGGTTTTTTTTTTTAATTTTAGTGTATTCAATTTAATTAATGTGATTGAGTAGAATGGGAAACTATTTCGTCGTGAATCCACGCCAAAACGAAGCGAGTGACGCAGCGGCGCTGGTCATAAGACCTCCGGCCATGCTGGCCGAGTGCTGCGGATTTGCCGTCAAAGTATGAAAAGTAGCCGCTGGCTGCCCATATTCATAACCAGGTAAATGAGAAACAGCTTCCCACTCATTGGGAAGTGAGTTGTCGTCTAGTGAGAGAAGCAACAACATTATTATCCAACTAACCAGGAACAACAACGAAAAATTACCATCCGATTCCGAATCTTCTCCTGCTTGTAGGTCTCGAACCAACAGCGAGTCCAGATTGTGTGCCAGCGTGTCGCGCACCTCCACTGGCCCCAAGCGTCCCAAGCCGCTGTTTTTGGCATTTAACAATTTCTGGATGTTCTCTAAGGTGTGCGTCGGATCCAATGAGATGAGGTCGACGTTTTGTGTGTAGCACAGGTACAAAATGTTAGCGTTTAGACGAGCTACTTTGCGCGTGAACTGCTGCTCGTTGAGTTCCTTCTTGCAAAAGTCCCTGAAGACAAAAATATTTATTTTCTTAGAGAAAGAACAGTTTTTTTTTTGAGTAATTTTACCCATAAACAACTTTGTAAGGCAACCGAACGTCCAAATAGAAGCTCAGCAGGTGCACCAGCTGGGCGGTGTAAGTGAGTGCAGCGCTAATCTTGTACGCCGGATTGGCACTGGACAGCAAGTCTGTCTGTACGGCGGTTGGCACGCCATCCTTGTTGGTGGCAACCCAGTCGTTGTAGGCTAAATAGCTTCCGTTTCCCGGCAACGATGGCGCCACAATTACGTGCTGCAGCTCATTCGTGCGATGGCTATCCTGCACAATCCAGCGGCCGCTCACGTGACACGTGGCGGCCGCCTCGGCGATGGCATGTACAGTGCTGGGCACACCGTGTTCCAGTGAGCTGCCCTTGGAACGCACCTCATTGATGGGAAAAATAAATGTTGTCAGCTTGTCCACTTGCGACCGGATCAGCTGCTTCAATTGGTCACGCAGCTCAGCGTACTTGCGTTCGCGTGTCTTATTGCCGTCGCGACGATCCTCCACACAATTGCTGAGCGTCGCTACGTTGTCGCGATATTTGGGCAGTTTCTTCTTCCATTCGACATTCTTCGCCAGCAGCTCGGAGTTTTGTTTGGCCCTCTCCAGTGAACGCAGCTTGACGTCAGCTATTAGCTTCTGCATGGTCAGGATGTTTTCCTTTTTGCGTTTGATGTCGGCGCGAAGGTTCTCAGTCAGGTGTTTGTTTTGCAGGAGAAAGGCGCAGCGCTTCTCTTGGACACCGTGCGACAGCTTCAGATTGGCGTACCGCAGCTGCTTGTCAGCGAATCTGTGGATGGAAAAGTTGGTCTGATACTCTTCGGACACTTTGCATACAGTTGTACTTACCGTTCAGACAGATGGTGTGTGGAATGCACAAAGTCTCCGCTGCGCACACAGTCGCGGCAATGAAATGACCGTTTCAGGACGGCGCACAACGGACACTTCTCCATTGTTCCACTGAGACGACTGTCGTCGTCGTCGTCGTTCATGTCGTCATCCTCGTTCGATGAAGATATATTGAAATTGTCTGGTGCTCGACTGCTGTCATCTGAGTTGCTGGCAGCCATTGCGCCTCCGTTTAAGACGCACTAAAATATGTTATTGACACTTTACGCGGAGTGACCGCGCTTTGTTTGGACTGTTCAGGTCAGCGTTTTTTCTTGACAGTGATGCGTTTTTGTTTTCCTTGTTTTTGTAAAAAATCTGTTTCACTGATTGAGGTTTTTTTGTCTTTTTTATATTTGCATTTTAATGAATGGTGAAACTCAAATTATTATTTTTATGACAGCTAATGTCAAATTATTACGACAGACGACAGCTGATTATAGATTCTTATATATTATTTGTTTTCGGAAGAGACTTTGCGGTTTTTTAACGGACGAAATTACAGTAAAAAAGGATTTTCAATATTTAATTAAAGTTTTAAATGTCACTGCAATCCCATTTTAGATTCTTGATTATTTTCAATGGTGTTAAAAAGGTAACCAAAACTAATTTCCTTAAGATTTTTCTCAACTTCTGTCAAAAAATAATTCATTTGTCATTTTAAAGACAATAAATATTGATTGGAAATGAATAAAAATACTAAAAAATGGTTGCTTTAACCGCGGGTAAATATTTAGGAACTTTTTTCTTTAAAAAAACACTCTTTTTTACTGGACATTTAAATGGTAAATTAAATACTTTAAGATTCCTTACGTGTCGGAATAATTGTTTTAATTTTATATACAATTTGCAATAAATTCATTTTTACTTAAAGAAATGCTATAAAAAAATATATTAAAAAAGTTTATACTCGCAAATTACCAAAGAAATTTTGAACTGTTATACAACTTAGTAGCGCCATCTTTATGTCAAAAATATAAATCAATAATTTAAACGGAAACTATTTGCATATTTAAAAAAATTTAAATAAACAACAAATACCAAAATAATTTTTAAACTGTAAATCTACATTTAAAGTGTCTGTCACATTTATTGACTCAATTCTTTTTGCAGTGATTTTTTTTTGAGTTGTTCGAGGTCAGAGTTGACCGAAAAAAATGCCGACAAAATACGATCCATATAATTTTTTATTTTATTTCAATTAGTTATACAAATACACAGTTTTCATACTAAACACATTCAACTACACAATTTATAGTTTTTTTTTGTTTGTTCACCTAATTTTTCCATTTTAGTCACAATGTGTTCCCCCTCAAAAATCCCCTACAAACATGTACACAAGTCATGCGAATTTATTTCTATCCATGATTTCCCTTCCCTACCGCCGCCATTCCGCCTCATTTTTACACCAATTAATTATAATTTACATTTAGGGTTAATATTGTCGCTAAGATAAACCATATTACATTACAACATTTTACAAATAAATTTGTTTTTTCTCTGAAAATTTACAATTCATTGTGTACACAATTTTTCATTTAAGTTTTAAAAATCAAAAAAAAAATAAAAAAATTGTAGGGCCCAATCACAGCAGAGGGGAAAATGTTTTTTTTTGGTATTTCTCGATACAACGCCAAAATAAAACAACAAAATTCAAGAAAATTGGGTTTTATTCATGAAAAAACAAAATGTGAAAAAAATTTGTTTGATGAAACCAAAATTTCGTGGAAAATGTTTGTTTACATGGATGATGTTTTAACGACCCTTAAATACATATATGTGATGATATCACGCTTAGTAGTCACTCGTAAGATTGAGATAGTTAATGACAGCTATTAAATATCTCAAAAACGTTTCTTGTTTTTTAAGAGTTGTGAAGGATACGGTAAAAAAAATAAAAAAATAAAATTGGTTCAAAACAAATTGATAAAATTTGATACAATTTAAAATAATTATTTTTTTTGTTCTTTAAATTATTGATGTATTCTTCAAAGTGAATCAAAATACAAATTTTCTAAGCTCCAAAAAAACAGCTTTTTATACACAAAAAAAAAATTAAAAAATATTTAAAAAAAAACACTGAATTAAGAAAAAAAAGGTCAAATTAGAAACAACAATATTTTCAACTGTAATTATTGTAAAATGGTCTATAACTTGGTCAAATTTTATACAGACATATAAAAAAAAACAAAAAAAAAATTATAATAAAAAAATAAGTAACGAAAACTTCAAAAAAAATTGTAAGAAAACCGGTTTGTTTCCTTGCAATTTCCTGTTAACATTTTACAATTGAATGACTACCGAGAGGTGCGCACCAAATTTATGATTCCAACGATTTGCCAAGGATTACAAAAGTCACCTGTCGTATCAGGAAGATATCCTCAAGATATCCAACTAAATTGGTGTTTCAATTATCTGGTAAATCGATAATTCTCTAATTAAAACCTATACAATATGTGTTTCTTCTTAAGCTGAAGGCCTCCCCCAGTTTGTCTCAACCCCTTTATTACCACCATCCCTCCTTCCCATGGTTAGATTAAACAGACATCACATAGTTTGTTTACAAAAATAACAACGACTTGCCACGCACAAAAATTCTCTACGACATTTAAATCTTACGACTTTTCTGTTAGTTTAATTTAATTTAACAAAAAAAAAAAAAGGGTTTAAGTTTCAAACGACACTTTTTCTATTTCTAAAAGATCTATTTTTTTGCTTAAAGATTTCATTTATTTATTTCTAACAAAGAACCCATTTTTTCTTAAAGATCACTTTCTTGAAGTTCCAATAAGAAATATTAATATATTCATTCATCTTTTCTTAAAGATCAATTTTTTGTTAAAGATCCATTCTTTCTAAAGATTTTCGCATTTTGTTATCTCAGATCCCAGTTTTTTTTAAGATGCCATTTTTCGTTAAGATCAATTTTTTTTCGTAAAGATTCATTTTTTCTTTAAGATCCTATTACTGTTTAAGCATCCCATTTTTTTTTTTTTCTAAAAAATGCCATTTTTTCTTAAATGATCCTTTTGTCTAAGATGATTTTGTTGTTGTTGAACGAAAACAAGGTATGTAACTATTATTAATTATTATTATTATTAACCAACGAACAGAAACAGATATAGAATAATACACGCAACAATAAAGTAAATAAAATTCAAAGAAAATACATTTGAAGATTATTAAGATTTAAAGTAAAACGGTGCGAACTAAAGATATTTTTTTTTTGTTTTGGCTGCAGTGTACTGCCTTCCTTCCTTCGCCCTCTCCCCTGTTACCACCCTAAATATGGACAATTAGTCGACGCAGGCAAGGTGAATCCTCCACTCTCTCCCCTCCCCCCCACTTCAAGGAGTCCCCTAACTTCTTTTAAATTAGCATTTAATTAAACTTAAAACAAAAGGTTTTTGTACACTTCAGTTACGTAGTTGCTTTTCACTAAACTTTCTTCTATACATTTAGTAGTAGTCTCTTTCACACATCTAATGAATTATGTTATTTGTTTTTGTTTTTTTTTTCTTTGTTTTTTTATGTATTTATATATATATTTTTGTTTTTTTTTTTCGTTATCTAAAAAAATGTGACACGACACTTATTTTCCACATTTACAAAAACAGAAAAGAAAAGCCCTAAAGTTAATTTCTTTACAAAAAAAAAAAACAAAAAACAAAAAAAAATTGAAATAAAACAATTTGTTGACAACAAAACAAAAACAGTCACAATGGCCAAATCCGCCACCAGAAAGCGGCCGGTTTCACTAAAAATATGTTTATACTCCGAACATGGAAAATAGGTTTTGTTCAATTTAGCAAAGATTCTTATTTCACAGTAAGAAAGTTACCCGTCTTCAAGTATATAAAGTAAATGTCTAAAATTGTGGTGTTTCAAGAGTGTTTTGTATTTGTTTTTTTTGCTTTTTACTTCTTTTTTTTTTTGGTTTTGTTAATTTCATTCCTTATGATTTTTTTTTATTCAAATATTATTTATGATCTTGTTTGTAATTAAATTCATTTTGTCCGTCTTGAACTAGCAATTTGTTCTCGTTTTAATTCGCAGGTGTAAATGTTTCCTTCTGATTCGAATTAAAATATATGTTAACAATTTTTCGGCGGAGACGTTTGTTTTCTTCAATTTGTTTTTTTTTTTTATTATATATAACTTATTTACTTCTTCTTGCTTTGTTTATCTCTCAATTTCTTTAGTCTTCCTGGTAGTTGTTGTTGTTGTTGTTGATGATGTTGTGACTATGTTGCTGTTGTTTTGTTTGTTTGAGGAGTCCTGCAGCGAGTGTGCGACTGCGCTGTTGCGGCTCCATCTGGATGCACCCAAATTACAATGATTTATCTAAAATAAAAGTAGTTGCCCGGCTCGCACTGGTCCGCCATGTCGGGCCACAGTTCTTTGAATATTTCGGCGATGTATGAACATCTGCAAGTTCAGTGAATTACCGATTAGATTGTAATTAAGATTAGTATTTAAGACAATTTTCTTCTTTGGTTTTTCTTTAAAGAATTGACCACATTTTTTTAAATGTTTCAAATTATCCAAAAAAAAAAAAAAAACGACGAAATTTTAGTTTAATCTCCAAGAATTTTGGAAATTTATCCAATTTAATTTTTATTGAGAAATTTAAGTTTAACCTCATAATTTAAATTTGTCCAGATAATTTTTTTTTGAAGAAAATATAGTCTAACCTTTCAAAATTTTGGAAAATTATCCAAATTAAATTTTTTTTTTTTAAATTTTAATTTAAGTATAGAGAATTTTGAAAATTTAACCAAATAAAAAAAAATATAGGAAATTTTAGTTTAACTGTAAATAAATTTCTAAATTTATCCTAATTGTTATTTAAAAAATAAATTTTAGTTTAAAAAATCAAATCAAATCAAAGAATTCCTAAAACTAATTTCAAATCAAAATGTTTCAACAAGAATAAACTCAAAATCTCTTTAACTGAATGTTCCACAATTTTTTAACAATGTTTTTTAATTTAATAAAAAAATGAGAAATAAAATGATTCAAATTCAACAAATTCAATTTTATATGTCAAAATATTATTTGTTAATAATTATCTCTAAACCGGTTTAAGTCTTTTGAATTATTTGTTGTTTAGGTTTAGGAACATTTTGAGGTAAAACGAAATTCTTCAAGGTCAAAATGTTTTGTTTTCGATATTTTTAAAGGTCTCAAAAAATCTCGACTTTGCTGGACAAATCAAGGTCAACAAAAAAAAAATATTTCAAGATAACAAAAAAAAATGGCTTATCTTCAGAAAAACCATTAAATGTTTTTGGTGAAAAGTTGGTTAAGCAAGTTACTTGAAAGGAAACATTTATTTATGAGAAAAGAAAGTACTTACTTTGACTCTAATCCACCGCCAGGCGGTAATCCGTCAATTTTTTGTTTGCTAATGAGTTGCAGCAATCCAGCGTAATCAAACACATGCTCAGATTTCTGATAATCTAAAAACAAGCAGAACAACCGATTATTTTAATTATTAAAATCGCAGAAAAAAAGCTAAAAGAACAAAAAAAAAAGAAAGAAAAACCAGTAACATTAAACTTGACTAGAGGTAGTTAAAAAATCATGCTTCATTCGAATATGGAAGTAATTTTGGTTAATAGACGTACCTTAGCTCAACAAACAATGTGTAGCGCATTACAAAAGAGAATTTCGTTTCAATTTATTTATTTCGAGAAAAAAAATCGTTAATTAAAAAGTGTGCTTTTAAAACAATTGTGAGTTAAAATGGTAATGATCGTTTGTAGCGAACCACAATCACGTGAGCATAAGGTACATGGCAAATGTGCTGTCAACTGCACAGTTCCGATGGAATTTCATATGGAAAAATGACGTTTCGCTACGAAATCGTCTGCTATCAGCTGTTTTCTAGTTGGTTTTTGCTTGGCGAGGTACGCGAATACGGGTGACATCATTTATGCGATTAGATAAATACGTCCAATCCCAACGGAATCGGTACTTGTCAGTTTTTCCATTGTTTTTCTTACATTAATAAATGATTCTCTAATTTCTCATTGTAAATATTTTATGACGTTTAACATTAAAGCCCGTTCCTTAATCACAGATTTACGAATAAGAAAATAAAAATTCGAAGATAACGAAATTATTGATTTGTACAGTAAATAATCCCAGAGACGCTACAATTCTTCTCTAATATATCACCCAATAAATGCTTCAACGTCTTCCGACATCAAATTAACCTACAAATACTTTTGGCACCCAATTACGGGACGCTGACGCGTCAAATCTATCACTTTCAATCAGCGACTGGAAGTCAGTGCCTCAATTTGGGGCACACAAACAGTCGTCAGGGAACACAACAAAACAGTTTATATCTCTTATTAGTATGTAATGAACCTTCGATGATCTTAAAGATGTTGGCATCGAGCTCCTTCTCCGCCTTGATGGCTTCTGGTGTCGGCTTGGGACAGCCCGGCAACGCAATTATGATGATGCTCATGTTATCACGACTTCCCTGAAAGAAGAGAGAGAAACAAATCGATTTAAACCGAGTCCATAAATCCACCAGATAAGGATGCCAACCTTGTACAAACAAGTGTCAATCACTTGATTGGTGATATCTTCGAGATCTGTGGTGACTTTCAATCGCGAATGTACAAAACTGCAGACTTCATCGTTGGTCATAACATCCCAAATGCCGTCGCACGCCAACACCACAAACTCATCGTCCTCGGTGCGCTTATGGTGGATGGTGTCCGGTTCCGGTGACACCAGCTGCTCGCACTGACTCCGCTCCTTCAAGTTCTTGAACTCGTAGTCACCCAGCGCCCTGGACACGGCCAAACTGCCGTTGACGCGCTGTATCATTACACTGCCGCCAGCGTTGCGGATGCGCTCCTTCTCGTCGGGCAGCACCGGCTTGTGGTCGCGCGTCGCAAACAGCGGCTCCCCATTGCGACAGAGCAGCGCTCGCGAATCCCCGCAATTCGCTATGTAGATGGACTCGTCCGATATGAACGCACAAACGGCGGTGGTGCCGGATTTGTCGGTGCCCGACGCAAATTCGGGCAGCTCGCGCATACTCTCGTCCAGCTTCAGGAAGCCGGTGCGTATGCCGTCGACGTAGTTGCCGAATTTGAATTCGTCCGTCTCGACGATGCTGTCGAGCAGATGTTTGGCACAATATTCGGACACTTTGACGCCGGCGTGACCGTCGAACACGGCAAAGTAGCTCCACGCGTCCATGTTGGTGGCGATGCCGGTTTTGGCGTGGTGGGCGTCCTCCATTTCGCAACGCCAGCCCTGCATCGAGCTGACGCCGAAGCGCAACCCATTACCGTCGCCGTGCTCATTGTGTTTTTCTGTCTTTGGTTTGTCTAGAAATGAGCCCATCGTGTGTGTGTGTGTGTGTGTGTGCTGCTGGTTGCTGTTGCTGAGTGATTGATCCGCACTAAACTGGAGTCTTTAATCTGGGTGGTTCGGTGTATTATGTAGAAATTGCTGTAAGCTCTATCTCATCACTGCCAGGAGGAGGTTGAGGGCGATCTATACCAGAAGCTGTGACATGTCGGTGCACGAGCTCTTGAAAATGGTGGCTGCTTTTGTTTTGTTTTGGAAACTGCACTTTGAATCTGGAACCAGAGAAGAGTCGATTAGTGTATTTCTACAGTGGCCAACTTGCAATTGAATGGGCAAAGTGACAGGCCAGCCAAGTGGCGAGCGTTTCGGGTCACGCCATCTTTTCTTAGCATTAGAATTGCTGTTTATTTTCGCGCACTCAGTTTGTTCCTATTGGCGATTTATTTTTATACCCAAAACCTACTTGCAGACAAAAGTAAATAGCGACTGAGGTGTCCCAACCAATTGGATTGGCCGGTGTGTTGGTAATGAATTTACTTAAAACGATTGTTTTTCACAAATTTATCGAACCTGGCAAACTCTTTTTACACTGTAAACAAATTAAAGACATTCCAGAACAATCAATTTCCATTGGCTGGAGGACGTCAGAATTATTTTGCAGCCCAAGAAAGAAGTTTAGTGCACACGAAAAGAAAAAGGGGAATTTGAGAATGGATTCTGTCAAGTAGCCGTCCGCCGTATGACAAACGACTTTTGGCGCAAGTCTCTTTCTGGATACTTTGGCAAATTCATGAATGAAGCTTCCCTAACCATTATGGATTATTCTCGATTGCACATAAACACATCTACCGTCCAATAACAACCGACTTTTGACATCATCTCGTCTGGGGCGTCCAAAACAACGCAATTCAAAAAACGGGAAGCGTCACAAAATCACTCATCATCGTCCACTTGAATTACTAAAGCACCCAAAAACGGTGTAATTATCGACGCGATGCAATTTCATGTGTCAAGACATGAGGCATGTGTTGTTTTCTGTGTGATTTTTTTTTCGCGTGGCCATTGATCACTTTCGTCCTCCCACTCAACTGCGATGTAGAAAGACGTCCAAATATTTGTTGCACACCAACTTCTCATCGATTAGTTTGCACAAAATTTAACAATGCAATTGTTGGGTGGAACTGCACTGGCCCCATTGGCAAAGTGCATTTTCATTACCGCAAAAACACACACAAAAATATAGCAAAAAGAAAAGGAAAAAAAAAAGTAAAGAAAAGAAGGAAATTCACTGGGACGATCGCGATTCAGCGATTCGGCCAGAACCACTGCGGTGTACTCACATCTTGGCCGACCAAAAGAAATAAAACCGAAAAAAACTGTAAACCCGCTAAACTGACTTGAGTTTTCTTAGCTTTCTCACAGATAAAAGTAACGAATTTTTGGCGTACAAATTAGATCTCCGGAAAAAATGAATGGCGGAGGTGAAAAGTGATTCTCCGTTTTCTTCTGCTTCTTCTCTTTCTTCTTCTTCTTTTTTTTTTATCCAATTCGCGACCAAATGTTGTGGTGTGCGTACGTTTGTGTGTGCATTTTCGAAATTCGAAAATAGCCTACCCCCCTACTGCTCACCACCCTCCCTGTATGTGGTGGGAACGGACGCACACTAATGTGGAACGCACACCTTTGGCGAGGTGTTGGGGCGGCACAAATTCGGCGATAAATATACGCACGCGCTTTCTATTTATAGACACTTTGTATGGTGATGAGCTCATCGGCGACCAATCACATGAATGGATTTGTTTTTTAGCGCAATTTTGGTGGTTTTGCCGCGACGCGAACCAACATGCAACTAGCTCGGCCACTCACTCGATTTGGTGCAGTTGCGGCCCGCGAAATGCGCAGCCTCTTCCTGTGTGCTGAATGGGAGTCCTTGTTCTGCGATTCGGGAGCTGCCCAAGGCCTGGCCTTTTATTTATTGCAACTTTTTTTTTCTGCTAAAGAACAAAGTGCAAACAAGTTTATTGCGGTTTTCGAGAGACACTCACACTTTGATCTCTGCCTTTTTGTTGACAGACGTTTTTCGAATTTATATATTTAGGTGTGGTGAATATGTGCGAGTTTCGAAAATACAAATATATATATATTTCTTTGAAAATTATTTTTATTACATAAAAATGAAATAATGAAATATTGATTTTTTTATTCACTCAATTAATTAAAGGGAAAATTATCGATATTTTGAAGTCATCATAATCGTTTATTAATTGACGAAATATGCCTTAAAATTTTCATTTTATCGAAAACAATTCGGAAATCATTTTTAGAGGAAAATGTTTAGATTTATGGTCTCAAAACCGATTTGTAAGCAAATTTATTAAAAATAGTTTTTTTATATTGTAAATTAAATAATTTTTAGTAAACAATTAATTTCATGCAAAATCAATTAGGAAATTGAAGAAAATCTCTACAAAAACGTTAATTAAGTAATAACTGACGACAGTGGTGAATTTATTGGTAGAATTTCTAGCAGTAATTCTTATGACAAAAACATAAAAACATATATAAATTGCAAATGTTCAATAGAAATATATATAAAATGCCAATTTAAACGACGATGCAGATTATCTGCAAAAAATTGTTTTGTCCACAGAAGATTATTGCAACACATTCGCACGAAATTACGCCACAAAACGCCGCTCTTTTGAGGGATGCTTCTGTAGGCATTTCCAAATTAAACACCAATTTTTCTTAAAACCGCTCCATAAATCCATAAATGACACTGAAGCAACAAGATTAGCATACAAAAGCACCGACCGGCTCCATCAACATAAGGAAACAAAGTAAGGAACCTTAAGAAACCTCCTTTCCACCAAAAATCCTAACCCCAAATTCCGATTGTTTACCCAACCAGATGCCAGACATAAAGATAACTCCACTTGGCGCCGGCCAAGATGTCGGCCGTAGCTGCCTGCTGCTGTCGATGGGCGGCAAAAACATCATGCTGGACTGTGGCATGCACATGGGCTTCAATGACGAGCGTCGCTTTCCCGATTTCTCGTACATTGTGCCCGAGGGTCCAATCAGCAGTCACATAGATTGTGTCATCATCTCGCACTTTCACCTGGACCATTGCGGCGCTTTGCCGTACATGAGCGAAATTGTTGGATATACCGGCCCCATTTACATGACACATCCGACCAAGGCGATAGCGCCCATTCTGCTGGAGGACATGCGCAAGGTGGCTGTGGAGCGCAAAGGTGAATCCAACTTCTTTACCACTCAGATGATTAAAGACTGCATGAAGAAAGTGGTGGCTGTCACTCTGCACCAGAGTGTGATGGTGGACAGTGAGCTAGAGATCAAAGCGTATTACGCTGGCCACGTTCTGGGCGCCGCCATGTTTTGGATTCGTGTGGGATCACAGTCAGTCGTGTATACCGGCGATTATAATATGACGCCGGACCGGCATTTGGGCGCCGCCTGGATTGACAAGTGCAAGCCAGACTTACTAATATCGGAGAGCACATATGCGACCACAATTCGAGATTCGAAGCGCTGTCGCGAGAGAGATTTCCTGAAAAAGGTTCACGAGTGTGTGGCCAAGGGTGGCAAGGTGCTGATTCCGGTGTTTGCGCTTGGAAGAGCCCAGGAATTGTGCATTTTGCTAGAAACCTATTGGGAGCGAATGAATCTCAAGTATCCAATCTATTTTGCAGCCGGCTTAACGGAGAAGGCCAACAACTACTACAAAATGTTCATCACCTGGACCAACCAGAAGATTCGCAAAACATTCGTGCAGCGCAACATGTTCGACTTTAAGCACATCAAGCCGTTCGACAAAGGCTACATCGACAATCCCGGCGCCATGGTGGTGTTTGCCACGCCGGGCATGCTGCACGCTGGCCTCTCCCTGCAGATCTTCAAGAAATGGGCACCGCACGAGAACAACATGGTCATAATGCCCGGCTACTGTGTCCAGGGCACGGTCGGCCACAAAATATTGAGCGGCGCCAAAAAGGTGGAGTTCGAGAATCGGCAGGTGGTCGAGGTGAAAATGTCCGTAGAATATATGAGTTTCAGCGCGCACGCCGACGCCAAGGGCATCATGCAGCTGATCCAGTATTGCGAGCCCAAAAACGTGATGCTGGTACATGGTGAAGCCGCCAAAATGGAGTTCCTACGTGACAAAATCAAAGAGGAGTTCAGTGTTGAGTGCTACATGCCGGCGAACGGTGAGACGTGTGTCATCAATACGCCCGTTAAGATACCCGTGGACGCATCGCTGTCGTTGCTCAAGTCGGAGGCTAAGATTTACAGTGCCCAACCGCCGGATCCTAAGCGCCGGCGACTCATTCACGGTATCCTGGTGATGAGGGACAATAAAATCTCGCTTGTCGAACTGGACGAAGTTTGCCGCGAGGTGGGAATCAATCGACACATTTTGAGTTTCACGTCAACTGTGAAAATTGATGATCCAGGATCATTGGAGCAAACTGGGGAGAAGTTGTACAATGTTTTGCGTGAAAAGCTCAGCGGCTGGACGGTCACATTGCAGGAGAATGGAAGCGTTAATATTGAGTCGGTAAAGATTCATTTGGAGGAGAAGGATAACCACAAGAATGCGTTAGTGAGCTGGGATAATCAGGATGAAGATTTGGGCGCTTACATTTTAGGTCTGCTGCAAAATATGGGTTAGACTTTAAGATTACATCATTCTTATTTGATTACTGTTTATAAATAAAGTTCTTAAAACGTTCTTCTTTGCTTTTATGACAACATCTTGACACAATCTTAAGAAACTGCCCACTAATTCACTTTAAATTTAGCGAAACTTTCCTTCAATTTATTTAAATAATATTTCATTTGATCAATTACTTAAATAATACGGTAAAAAATAATTCATCCCACAATTTGTGCAACAAATCAATTAATTCATCAAATGGCGACGCGACGTCCTCGACATAGAAATCATAAAGTTTATTGGAAAAAGAAGAGTTAAAATTACAGCTTTCTACCCTTGGGCGGCCTTCGCTTTGCTTTTGGCCTTTTTCACCCTGCGCAGTCCATCCATTGTAGATTTCATTATTTTACCATATTCCTCCATCACTTTGGGAACATCCTCGCGCTTCACAACTGTCGATAACTGCAATTCAAATGTTCACTAGACAATTTCCGAGAAAAAAAAACAAACAAAAAATGAACCTTTCTGGATTTGGACTTGGCCCGTATCAAGCACATGTGTTCATCTGGTTCTGGAAGTGGAGGCCTGCCTTCACGTGGCTTCGGTCGATCGTTGCCATCGTCTAAGGAACAAGGAATAAATTAGCGACAAATTTGCGAAATTGGCTTTTGAAGGTTATGTCGTACATCTTTTGATGGTCACCGTGAATGACGAGTCCTTTCGGGCGCCAGCCGCTAGAGCCGTGAGCTTCGCGAGGAACTGCAATTAAGGTAATTCAACCAATTAAGTTATTTACTCTAAGGAATGTACAAAATCTTACTTCTTCATTTGTCAGCAGAACCATCTTCGCGATGTTGTTTTGTTGGCATGAAAGTTTAATTTTTTATCAAAGACGTGTCAAACTTAGCGGTTCAAAATTGCGGTTCATTATTTTGGTTGTGACATTTGATTAAAATTATTGGTTTATATATATAACTTCAAGTGTGACAACTGGATAAAAATCGGCATCGCGAGTATGTCAATTGTCAAATGTCACTTGTCTCAGAATAAACGTGCGTTTTTTAAAACAAAATATTGCCGCAAATTGAACCATTAAATTAAGAAATAACTGTTAAAGATGAAAAGAAAACACCAAAATTACCGGAAGCCCAATCACGGCGCCAAAAAGCGGACAATACCCGATAAAAACGTCAAAAAATTGCAACACATTCAGCGCAACAAAAATGCAACAGAGCGAATGCACGATGAACAGAAATTTGAGATGGAGCGAATTGCAAGGAATCGTCAAGAGGCTGCCACAGTTCTTCAGCAATCGTGCCAGATCGGAGAGGAGTCAAGCGTGGCACAATTGATGGCAGCTTATAAATCCAAGACTTTACCTTCATCTGAAGATTCTGATGATGAGTCAGATGAGTCTTCAGACAAATCATCTAGCGATTTATCGGAAAGTGAAGGTGACGATGGTTCCGATGAGGAGATGTCACAAGACAGCAGAAGCAGCTGCGAGAAGCTTTGTTCAGAAGATGATGGCGAGAAACTAGAGAAAAAGCCAAAGTACTATGACGAAACTGCAGACTCTGACGATGATCAAAAAGTGGAGATGTCTAATTTGCGTCCAGAAGAATCTAAAAAAACGATGGCCACCAAAAAAGTGGCCACAGTTCTTTCAAAAGATGAAGAAAATGACCGCGAAAATGCTGAAATAAGTGACGATGAATCGACCAAACCTCATGACATGTTCGCCGTTCATTTGGATCACGACATTAATCCAGAGATTCTGGAATGTATTTCTGCCCAACCTCCTAAGATTGTAACCAGCAAGATATCGACGCCAGTTTTGGGCCGATTACAAATTGATATTCCCAAATTGTCAGGAGAAAGTCAAACCAAGAAGAAGAAAAAACATCTTCTGGATGACGAGCAGATTTATGCCAGCGAAGGAACAGTTCCTAAGATGTTTAACCTGAGAAGTGACAATATTGATAAATTGTCGATCCACAAGCAAATTAAACCAAATTTGGAGGAAGCAAACAAAAAAATTCCCAAAAAATCTTCAGCCATTTTCACAGACCTCCAAGCAGAGTTACTGTCAATATTCAGCAACTACCAAGATCTGTATTTTCCTCAAAGAAGTTTGGAAAATGGCGAGGAAGTTCGCGTCGCCTACTGCATCCACGCCCTTAATCACATTCTGAAGACGCGAGCACGTGTCATTTTGCACAACAACAAAGTTGCAAAGAGTAACAGCGCACTGATACCGGACGGGTGCCGGGATCAGGGCATGGTTCGTCCAAAAGTGCTCATTTTGGTACCATTTAGGGACTCTGCCCTGAAAGTGGTCACAAATCTGATTCATTTGCTATTTAGCGATGGTAACGGCACTGTCATGAACATTAAACGTTTTCTGGACGAGTACAGCGGCGAAAGCCTGCATTTCCCAGTCAGAGTACCAAAACCAGAAGATTATGAGAAGACATTTGGCGGAAACACTGATGACACTTTCCGCATGGGAATTGCATTTACCAAGAAGACAATAAAGTTGTACACAGACTTTTATTCGTCTGACATTTTAATCGCCTCTCCATTGGGTCTTCGCATGATAATCGGGGCGACTGGCGACAAGGAACGCGACTATGACTTCCTAGCTTCCATTGAGCTTCTGATTATGGATCAATGTGATTTGTTCTACGCCCAAAATTGGGACCATCTGTTGCACTGTTTGGACCACTTGCATCTGCAGCCACAATCAGCCCGGAACACCGATTTTTCCAGAGTAAGATCGTGGTGCCTGAATGGATTGTCCCGATTCTACCGACAATCTCTGATATTCTCAACGCATGATGCTCCCGAATTCAGGTCAATTTTCAACAGTCGATGCGCAAATTATCGCGGCAAAATTCGTGTGGCCAACCCAATTGTATCGCCGTCCGTTCGTCATGTTACAATGGCTGCCCAACAGGTAATTTAGACAATTTGGTATGAAATAAAGACATTTAACCGTTTTCTTTCGTAGGTATTCCACAAAGTTGAAGTATCATCCATAGACACTTCATACGACCAGAGATTCAATCACTTCATCAACGTCGTTTTGCCACAATACAAAAACGTCCTAATGGCCGGTTGCCTTGTCTATATTCCCAGCTACTTTGACTACGTTCGAGTGCGCAACTACTTCAAAAAGGAGACAATGAGTTTCGTCCAGATCTGCGAATATACCAAGGTACAATTAACCGTTAAATGTTGAAATTCGTTGTCTAATTCACTGGATTCACGTGTAGGATGCCAAAATGGCCAGAGCTCGGGATATGTTCTTCCATGGAAGTGCCCACTTCATGTTGTATTCGGAGAGGGCGCATTTCTTTAGGCGCACTCGCATCAAGGGAATCCGTCACATCATATTTTACCAACCACCGTCGTTTCCTCACTTCTATCCGGAGATGATAAATCTGATGCACACCTCAAATCGACAGAACTCGATCATCGATGAACCGTCAACGGTGACGGTGATGTTCACCAAGTATGATATGATTCAAGTGGCCGCCATCATTGGCACTGAACGAGCGGCCAAGATTGGAGGGTCAGACAAAAAGACGCACATGTTTTTGACGGAGGAGTAA
>JANSTS010013656.1:7844-24747 GCA_026546915.1 Sylvicola fuscatus
TCAAGTGAAAATAAAATTAAATTCGGCTCCATCTTGAATAAGCAATTTGTTATTCGCGGAATTTTTAGCAGTCCCACTTCCGTCTCAATCGTATTTAAATTTGTGTCACCGACAGATGTTAACAACATACAATGTTTACTAATCAAAGCACTTGGGTCAAGTCAATTCGAGAAACAACGAAACAAGGTGAATAAAACATTTTCGCAATAATATATGTTAAAGCGAAGTTCTTAAGATTTGTTCCTCGCAGGAATTTTGTGAGGGGGTTGAAAGAAAACAAATATTACTAGATACAAACTATTAGATATCACCACTTGTTCGGATTTACCCTACATGACAATTGTTTCTCTGAAATACCCACTGACCAACCCAATTCATTTCTTTCTCATGTAATTTCAGTGAAATATTGACCACCCCATTCCAAAGGACTCAAACGAATAGAACAGGCAGCATATAATGAAGATAAAATTGTGCGTTACAAGCTCCTAATGTACACAAAATTACCATATGGACAAGAATGTAAAAGGACGTTTGGGGCTAATGCTCATTGTTGACGTGTCAATATATGTGCGTGTACTATTAGTTATGTTGTTATCGTACATAATGTTGGGGTGGGTTACATGCCTTCGATATTACAAAATAACTGACACTTTGTAATGAAAATTTAGGTTAAAAGCGGAATATTCGAATCTCTGTCAGTCTGGTGCATTGGCTGATAGGAAATTAGGAAAAATCAAATTGTTTGCATACATTTGTCTTCAATTCTTTTTAGCTACCCTGTATTAGTATAACAGTTTGGTTTGTGTCGCCACTAAGCGAATGCACATAATCCAATTACTAAACCCCTAAGTTTCTAACGATTTTATTTTAAAGAGTCTTATGAGCTATTAAGTAATTTTGAAATATATTTCCAAAGTAAAACAGTTGGGTTCAACAACTAATTGGAAAATTAAAATCCTTTTACTCAAAAATCAATCTGAGAAACGGAAAAGACCTTTCAATTTTCACCATGAAAAGCTGCACATTTTTATCCATTAAGAATGCTCGTATTATTTCATGCGTTTTCCTTCTTCCTTGCCGCGATTCCCAGACGACATTCAAAACTGATTTTAATTGAAGTTTTATTTTTCATTGTTTTGCATATATTTTCACATCGTCAAGGTCCTTGAATCTGCATTGCAGCTCCACATGCTTGTGGGAATATTTATTTACTTTTCTGTTGACGATGAAACGTGTTTAGGTGCGCGATTAACGCGTACATCACGTCAATGGCGTGGCTGGTCTGTTGTTGCTCAATGGAGCCCGGATAAGTGTTGGGGATTCAGTTAATTCAAGTGTCGAGCGAAATCACGGTTAAGGACAGTGAAGGTGAACCCTTATGTCACGCTGTGGATTAATGTGTTTGTTGGTTTGTGCGCTGATTAGAAATACATATATGCCGCCGATGCAGACATTGGAATACGTAATGAAGGACATTTAGGTTTAGTTGTTCTAATTTAAGAAGGAAGCGACAAGGTGGAATATGTTTCAATACATCAAATGCTTCTCAATTTGCAATTTGTTCAAAACAAAGTCATTTTTAAACGGAAAACAAGCATTAAAATAGTGACTGATGTTCAAGGATCTCAACGAATCTTTCGAGAAAATCAACTTAAACAATTTGAAGCCAAAATTCTCATGGTCTTAAAAACCGTTTAGTAATTCCGTTTCGAGTTTTATGTAAATTCAAGGCCAGAAATAATAAAAAAATTGGAAAATTGGAAGAATTTTACACCTTGGAATTGACATTTAGACCACTTGAAAGGTATTTTCAAAGTTTTCGACCAAAATAAACCGCACTATAATTGATAAAAATTTAAACATCAAATTTCAGTTATGCAATTTTAATGAATAAGTAATTTCTTCGTATGCTTCGAGCATGTTACATGTAGGTTACTGAACTGAAATCTGCTTCAGGCCTGCACGCTGCACGCAAGCTTAACTTAATGTGCAGTCAAACCGTCATTCTATCAAACAAATTTTCACACATACATAAGCTTAAGCACAGAAGCTTTTATTTTTGTTTGGATTTGGTTGACTTGTTTGTTTGTTGGTTTGTTGATTGGTTGGTTTGCCGGTTGATGGCGATTTGCGATGCCGCGCCGCACCTCGCGGTGCTGCTGCCGTCTTTCATGCTTTTTTTTTATTGGTGTTGCTCCATTGTGAACCAGCGAAAGCAGTAATGACCGAAATGAGAATAAATACACGAATAACGAGGCATTTTGAACATGTATTGAATTCACCGTTATGTTGACCAGGAACATTCTAGAACAAGGAGAGGAAATGGCGCATGCAAACCAAAACACAAATATAATGGCCATAAAACGCGAAATATTCCCGCGAGCTAAACGTATGGTGATTTGAACTTGGCTGCGATCGGCCTACACCGTCAACATACACAACATACGCGGGAAGAGGGCTGACAATGCGCCACGTACGCTCATTTCTCCGGTTTTAGTCCGGGATCGGGCAAGAGAAGGTGGTAACCTCATTTTACTTTTCATTGCTATTGCACGATCTTCTATGGCTTTTGTAGACTTTGTGCAATAGCGAGATTCCTACGCGGAGGCATTAGATCGTGCGAAGATTTGCGGTGGGTTTTTTCTTTTCATTACTGCTTTTTATTTTTTTTTTGTGTTAGTATTGTTGCTTTATTTGCGATTCGCAAAGATTTATAGCAAATGGAAAGATGAAAATAAGAAATATTAATATTTGCAATTAAAAGTGTACGGTACTTTCGTTTTTATACTCGATTGATGGATGGAAGTGTTAAAAAGTTGAATATTGTGGGAGACTAACATAAGGTTTGGAAATAATTCTTTATTTACAAAGATGAAAATACTTTTCATTTCTTGATAAAAATCTGTCTAAGGGACTTAGCAGTTCAGATTCTAAAAATTGATCGCGAATTTTAAATGTACACACAGTTCTCATACCACCAGATTTAGGATTAAAGAGAGGCCCTCTCAAATGTCCTTCCTACATCCTAAATTAGGTCAAAATATTATCTCCTGTTTTTTTTTATCAATCAACATTTATCTGTTGACAATTTTTCCAAGAATAAAAAAATTACTTGTAATATTTTGTTCAAAAAACAAACATGTCCTTAATTGTAAAAGTCAAATTATCAATTCTTCCATCCTCAAGCAATGTAACCTACTCTAATTTTTTTGATGATGAAATATGCAAGTCGATCGTGATATGTGAACATGTGATACGCATTGAACTGAATAATCGCGGAAGACGAAATATGGGCCAGAAGAGCGGGAATCGGAGTCGCGCGCTTCAGCACGCAAACGATTCACGATAAAATCGGCCAGGAATTGCAAATTTAATTGATAAAACTTTTTATTTGTATTATTTTAGTCAGATTAATTACAATAAACAAATTTTGTTAAAACCTTAATTTTTGAGTTGTATTTAAAAAGCAGGACCTTGTCGCTCCAAGATTGATGACTGCCCACGCTATTGCTTGGGATCAATTGCAAAGAAAAACTATCTTTAAGCTGACAAAAACGCAAGTCTAACTATAATGAATTATTATTTGCGAAACCGCTGTCCAGATTAATTACTAGAGGCAATAATTCGCTTTCAATTTTAACAAGTAAAAGTAAATTTTAAAATTATAACACAATCGTCTGTACAGTGATCAGCATGATCGACGATCGTACGTGAATATATATAAACGTAAGCTGTAAGCTGGAAAATTATTTAATTATTGAAAGTGATTCACTTCTTACTTTTCACTTCGGTATTTGACTTTGTTTTTGTTCCAAATGGTCAAGTATTTCATTTTATTTTCACCCATTAACTTTCTTCTAGGCCTAATTCCCGTTGCCCATTGATATTAAGACGCAATAAGCGACGACAAACAAGCGCCTTAAGTCGGCGGCCTGCGTCAGTTTACGGGCGTGTTCCATTTCCAATACTGCCCAGCCGCGATTGGGGTCAGCTTGGCGACGAAAAAGCGCGCGTCGCAAATCAAATGAATGGAAATGTTGAGCTTGCGTGCCGCCCATACTGAGTCAACGGAAAATTCTAGATAAGTAATCCCAGTCAAAAAGACAAATCTACTGGATATCAAAATAAGAAGACGTGCAAAGAAGCGCATGCTTATACGGCTACTTTTCCGTTGTCCCGTTTACTATGACATGAGTCACGCCACCGCGTGCGTTCGCCAGCCACATATTGTTGGCGGATGTACGCACGCGGTGCTACTATGACGATCAAAACAAATCAATGAGATTTCGTGAAAATGGGTCGAATAACATGAGTTCGAGCTGAGTGCTGCGTCTTTTCATATTCTCTATACTGACCAAACTGCGTCAACAAAATAACAATTTTATTAGAGCTAAATAGCTTACGCAGGCGCGCTCCTACCCACCTTTATGAGGCGAGTGTACGTGCGCGGCTGTGGGATGTCATCGCGAGCCAATGCAATGATTTATTGAACCGTTTCTTAATTCAATTTCTTTTCGCATTTACCTTTCCAAGGAATTTTGTTTACAACATTTTAATCCAGTTATAAGGCCCTGTTCATACCCGAATTTCCCACCGACATTTTTATAACTTCTGTAACGGTTCATTTAAGATTTTGTGCGTCCAAAAACAGCACAAGAAATTGTTTATCCCGAAAGGCAAGACAGGCTTGAAGCGAATTTGATGGAATTAATTTTGCATCCCACAATTAATTTGTACAATTCAAGCATGTAAGTCACTTTCACCACGACTTCAATTAATAATCTTAAACCTCCTAAGTCATTAGTTAATAGTCAATAGTTGATCCAACCACTTGCGCTTGATTGAATGTTCATGATTACAAAATAAAGTTGTTGCAAAAATTCACGGATATAAACAACATTAGTTGTGCTCTTGGTAAAATAAAATTAAAGAATCTTAAGTAAAAAAATTAACAGGTTTTTGTTTACAGTTAATTTTAACGATAATTTTATTTCATTGACGCGACGATTTTTATTGAAAATATGAAAACTCATCATTTAGCATTTTGTTGTGTCCGCAAAACACCCAATCAATGTTAAAATTCACATTAAATGATTGTTCCTTTATAAAATTGTTCTTTTTTCATGACCTCTGCCTTAAAAGATTGTTTTCAAATTAACACATAGGAATCGTCAACTATAGAAAAAATAATTTCACAAAATCTTGACTTCCCTCAAAATTTGGCAGTAGTGTTGTTTACAATTTTTAATATATAACTGGTATGCAAAAATAATCTTAAATTCGAATTCTGTATATTATCTTACAAGTCCCAGACGCATAAGAGACAAGAAAATTCATTACATTCTCATTAATAAGCCGTCTAAATGGCTGATTCCCTGAACACCAGAAAAACACACAATTCCGTAAGCCTGATTTTTGACCGTGAAATTATCGTTACAATAATATTTTGCAGAAAATTGTCTGTCATGTATCGGCTTTAAGTGTGACTCAAGTTATTTAAAAATATTTATTTATAATATAATTCTTTAAGAAAACTGTAGACAATTTGTCGAACTTGCATCAGAATCAACCTCTAAAAGCAACGTAAGTCGTTACATATAAGTTCAATGTTGACAGAGCCTTCACCTTTAAATTTACAATTGCACTTGCTGCATAGCAAAGTGGCATGACATAGATCAGCGCGGCTCATGCATGCAGTTCGCACATATCGCGTGATTACCGTTTGGTGGGGCCAGTACCGATCGTCCGATCGTTTTTAGGCCAAACAATAAATAAAATGGCACTAGGAAGTGGCAAAACGTCGACTAAGAACACAACAGAAATTTACAATAACCAACGTGTATGATAAAGATTACGAAATTCACTTGCTGAATTTTTTGCACCGCTTTCGATAAAAAAAAGCGCGCGCGCGAGTACCGCTGGAATAACATTTCTCTTTCCGTTGCCATACGCAGGTAAATCGCGGCATAGCCAATAACCGTGCTATAATGTAATATTCTCTTCTTTGCATTGTGCTGTTATTTTATTTTCATTTTTTAACCAATTCACCGTTACAGTGAAAAGTTTAGCCGTCTTATTAAATTCTTTTATGAATGCTTCAACTGGCGTCCACATTACCATAATACTCGCACTGTCACAAGACGACGCGACGCGACGCAAAGCTCACGCACATTCGTACAAGCTGTCCAGTATGTCGTCTTTAGGTTGTTTGTTTTTGTTTCTGGCATACTGGTGTTGCTTTCTTTGCATTTCGTTCACGCGATCTTGTCGTGATGATGCTTTTTTCTGGTATTTACCATATATCGATTTAATGGAGCACACCGAAGGAAAAGGAAAATGCCGAACCGCGTGAGGCATTCATAGTTCAGTGAATCTGTTTTGTGTTTTGTTTTTGTATCACAACAAACATGTAATTTTCCATTTAAAATTTTGTTTGAATACAAATGACTGCGATCGACCGATTGAATGGCATCATTTATTCATTTAGAATGATGAAGAATTCCAAGTTCGCGTCTTAGGGGCGAAACAATTTCATCAAAGGTCGGATGGGTCCTTGACAGAGAAACATTACCTTGACACAAAGAGAAAACTGTCTTATTCACACAATCATGCAATCCAAAGTGTTTTGATCTGCATACAAAGTAAGAATAAAATGTGTTTACCCTACATTGTTATGTACAAAGTAACAAGTAACAAGCGAATGAATCATGCTAAATGAAAGCCAATTCCTGTAATTAATGGAAGAATTGAAGAATTTTGAAAAAGAAATGCGCTATTTGATTCGTGTCATGGAATTAAGTCGCAAAGCTTCGCACAAGCAAAACGCAGCCTTTACACATGCGCAAAAGTATTACGTTTGTTTTCATTGATGTTGAACATGTTTTACTCTCTTCGGTGTTCTTCTGTGCCAGCGCGACGCGTCTCGCGCATTTTCTTATGCTTGCAATTCGAGTCGCGTAAATATTTCAATGTTCCAAGAATCGAATGCGGAAGAAGCTCGGTCACATTTTATTCAAAACGAAAGAAGAAGAAGAAAACGGTTGCGCTTTTAATATTTGCACCTTGGCGATCTCATCCCGCCACATCACTTTTCCATGCATCTAAGTGCATCTGCAAACAGACTAATTTCACGCATGTGAAAATTATTCTGTCTTGAATAGTTGATAACTATTAAGTAAGGTTACTGAAATGATTTTGAGTTCACGAAGAGAGTAAGACGCTTGTGAGCTGCTATTTGTATTTCTGAGAGAGCGATCGTGCGTCCGTTTGGCCGCGCGTTCTTCTTGTCCATACGCCCGAAGAAAGTGAATTATAATGAAAGGCTTGAAAGTTGAAATTTTATGCAATCGGGTTTGGATTTTTCTCGTCTCTTTCTCCATCGTAATATTATGCTCAAACGGATTTGTTCGTTTTTACATGTGCGTACATAAATTTTTATGCTTTTATGTGGTTAAATGATAATTCGTTTCAACACAACAAATATGCATATTTTACTAATTACAATAATTTTCCAAAACTAAAGCTTAGTTATGAAAGAGCCAACAGCAATTGACGCCCAGTTATAAACATCAAGCGAAAAAATCTCACTCAATCAAATGTACTTTCAAATGTAACGGTAAACGGTTTCTTAAAATTACACAACCGTACAAGATATAATATAAGAATATACCATCCATACGAATGCTTGCAGATTTGTGTACACATGCTTTTGTTATTGTTGTTTTCGCAAGTCACAGACTCAAAGAACCGTTTTAATCGCGGCCAACGGAAGATATATTTGGAGAAAACATTCTGTACCATAAATTGGCGGATCAAACAGAAAAACAAAACGAATGTAGGAAAGCCCGAAAACTACAAGATGTGCAAACAAAAATCTAAAGAGTCTGCAAAAAAAAAAGCTTAAACGAGTATATAGAAGAAAGAGCTTTTTACTGTTTAACGAATTGAACAAACGCCCAAGCGTCGGAGCTGAATTGTGAAACCACCGTTACAATATGCCGTTACGACTGTGAATAACCTTGAACTTGACCCGCTCTAGTAGTTGAGAGGCGGCCGTAAATTGGTAAATATGATATGGCAAAACGCGGAAATGAGTGTATATATGAGAGAAATGAGTATAAAGAAAACGCCGAAAGCAGTGAAGGTATGACCAAATACTATGGGCACGCTCTTCACACGCCATTCCGTTGCATAAAAATCTCGAAGATTACGTAAAACCAGCGATATCCGGCTGGCTGGTACTTTTCCAGCAGAATTTGATAGGAAATTTTAAAAAGACTTCTTTGATCGAGGCAAGCGACGAACCTCCTTTTTGTTTTTTGTCAATGGTGATTTTGTTGTGCAAACGGTATTTGAGTGGTTTCTGAAACCAAAATTGTGACCGTTTGAACTATCCAGCGAAGGATTTCGGCCTTTTGAGCTGCATTTTGCAATGTGAATGCATTTATCACCCTTCTCTCATTCGCTCTCGCTCTCTCTCTCTCTCTCTCGACAGCGCATGCCTCGCCGACCCAACTCGCAAGCTCCCGCAGAACCTAACGAGTAAGCAAAGCCCAGCCGCGCGTGTGTTGCATAAAATGTAAACACAGTCATTAAAAGTGCATGTACGCATCCGATGCGGTGCATTTATGCGGTGAAGTAAGAGTACATACTTGCAATCAATTTACTTGTCTTCTCGCATTTTCTTACATATATTTACATTTGCGCTGTTTCCTGTTTGGTGTTTTCAACTTCTTCTCATTTTGTTTTTTGTTTTTGCAATTTATTTGCAATATTATGTTCTTCCCTTCGCGGACTGTGTTATTAGCTGACAAACTGAGTGCTAAGGCGGACAATTAAAAAGTTGAAATTGCATCGCAACAACTTAGTATTTTGCCAATTAAACAAAAACAAAAATTCATATAAATTTTATTACATGCATGAGAAATGTAAAAGACACCGAATTATCGGCGCAGCTTTGTTCAACATTTGACGGCGCGGCGCGCGAACAAAAGCTGCTGTGGCCGCGGCCTGACTGCGGTGGCAATGTACATATGCACTGGTCGCGCGGTTTCGCGTTCATCGCAGCACGCATGAATATTGATGTGCTTTAATTAAGCACCCGATAAGACTCTCCATACTATTTGTACAAACCGGTTCACAATTATATAATATTTTATAAAGTGAGTAAAGTATTAACATTCTTTCCACACATTGAATTTTATGCATAATCCATGTGTGTGCGTATAGAATGTGACTTTGTATAATAATCATAATATTCCCCCATAGCCGACCGGCAAACTTACGCCTTCTCTTTGAAACCAAGTTTCTTTTCATGCGTTTTTGAGTTGTAGTTGTTGTTGTTGTTGCTGCGGCTGCTGCCACTTTTGTTGTTGTCTTCTGTATTTATATTTCGACGATCGTGAACTTGAACTTGCCGTGGAAATGTGTCAAGTTTTCTGCTTTAACACGCACCGTGAAATTGTGTGAATTAAATCATAGAAGTATAGCATGCGGTAATGCTTCATGTTTCGTTGGACTGAAGCTAAATTTTGTTCAACCATAGGGCAAGCAAAAGGAAATTTTTCATGTATTGACGACGTATGTATCCTTTTACATCGATAAGAATTTAATAGCCTCAATATTGGTTTGATCACTTAAGCTAAAGATTTCGCTAGTAGTAGACAAATCAGTCGTTGAAATGGAATCTTAAATGAAATAAAAATTAATTTAATACGGGAAATACCCAATAAAAATATGTATTCTAAACATTACATATACACGTATAACAAGTCTAAACATAGAAAGCTTTAACCCGGGTAGTAACGAATAAATGCAAAACTTTACAGCCGAATTTATGACACGATTACTGATATATATTTTAAAGTCGCACAGCGAAACACTTAAAGACTTTACAAGCAAATGTTATACAATAAAATTATATTATAAGATCGTCAGGTAAGACGTCAGCTCTACAATCCCGCCAACAGAAGCTCGTTGGCAAACAAAATCGAGTCTAGATAAGTGCATCAAATACAAACGTCATCTATTTACCTTTTAAAACGTTCAGCTATCTAGTTGCAGTTTGTTTGCTTGCAACAAATATCCAATTTGTGTATGAGTAATTCGCAAACGATAAGAATTTCCTGGCGTAAAAGGACCTGTCCATATACACAAATGGCATAAATATGTGTTGTTAGGGAACGTCGCGACGCATCAGTCTGTGTATAAATATGCTAAAAGCATATGAATTTACACTTCTCGCCACCATGTAGTGATATGCGCTTATCTCGCCAGTCTCCACTGATATGGCCATTGAATGCAAATAAGATGTTCCACTGCTTCAACATTGATAAGAGTCTCCTGTTCCTTAACGTCGCTAGCATTTTATCTGGCCTCTGAAGTAAAGCAAACAAGTCGCCTAAGTCACAAAACAACATTTTACGTAATAGTAATCCTTTTACTCAATGACATACTTTCTGGCTGCGACTTAGTGAGAAATGCATCTGTGTGAAAAGGATGAAACTGAAAAGGGGCTTGCGCACGTTCGATTTCTGTGGGACTAGGACAAGTTTGATTTGTGTTAATCAAACACCTTAATGCCTGATTCTTGTTCGTCTTTTACTTCATTCATACCGGATACCAAAAAAATCAGAGCAATCAGGTCTTATCTGTGTGTTCTGATCAATGCTTATCACTTCTCATATGTAGATTATGTTGCGCTAATTGAACAAAAAATTTAATTGATTTCACGACTGTCAATTTTCTGATAGAATTACAGATTGAAGAAGAAATTAATTATTTAAACAAAAGAAAGAAAAAAAACAAACTGGAATATTAAACGAAAATTTATGCAGAGTACTGAGTACGAGCGGACACTTAAGTGAAACCATTTCTTCTTCTTCTTTTATACATTATCTGCATGTGTAAGATAAGTGTACAAGAAAAAGTGAAGAAAAACGAACGCAACTGGACATTACGTAACCATAAAAGAGGCTTATAATCTTAATGTTATGCGTTAATTCTCGTTCCAGAATTGAAACAGCGTGTCTTGAATTAAGATTTAGAGAACGCTCAACCTGAACTGCTTTGTTTCTGGAAACCCCACGGACATTAAAAACCGATGAGACCGTATTTGGGCTGGGGGCCATCGGTTCAGGAACAGGATTTTTTTTTGTTGTTAAGTGCGTTAAAAACGAAATAATTAAAATAATTCTACAAAAATTATGTGAAACGATGTGAAAGTATTACTGAAAGACGACGAACTTTTCAGCAAGACAGGGTACTCTAAAAGTTCTCACTTATCTCTATAAAAGGTAAAGTATTGGCGAAGTAGCTAAAATAACATTTAGGTTATTTTTGTGCAAACAATTATTAGAACTCACGCCTCTGATAAAAAAAAAATTATCTACACCCTGTATCACGTACGAAATTCCCATTATTCCACAATAAAACCATGAGTAGGCTTCTACTTCATTTAAATAAATTTTATCGCCGCGAACAATCCAACAGAATTTTCGATTAGAATTTAAATTCATCACTTTCAATCGGCGTCATAAAATTAATTCAGACATATGCCAAAAGGGTTCTGTCCATTTGATCAGAATTATAATATAAAACATACAAAAAAGAGCACAGAAAACGCGCGTAAAAGAAAGCGCAACTCTTATGAGGCTTTAATTAGTTGTACTTGTCCACATGTCGTCCTCAATTGAATTGAAATTGTCAGTGATTTTGCCTCGTCACCATGCTGGAGGTCAGCAGGCACGAGCAGCTTCTTGAAGGTGGTACTTGTCTGTTCCTCATTTTACTGAAAGTCAATTTAAGTATGCTAATTTTTATGCATATGCTCACTTATGTTTGATCCTATTTACCGACGTTTCTCAACTGTTTCGTGAATAATAATTATTATAAATTTATAACATATGTGTACACAGGTAGGTATTGGCATTTCTTCAGCCACACACATGCGAACCGTGACATGTGCAAGATTTCGCCGTCGTTTGTTGAACTTGTAACTAAATCGCCGCTCGCCATAATCATAAGATTTTTACGTAAGAAATCTGCATGTGCGATTTATAGATCGCGCTCAGACCGATTCTATTTTTAACTGTGCCGATCGCCAGACTTCGAGACACGCGTTTATGGGTGCCACCAATCAACCATATGTTGTATAAGTGGTGCGCCGCGTCGCGTCGCGCCGCCGACGTACAGTTATTGTGTAACAAAACTTCGTGCGCACCTGATGTTAGGTGGCTGATAAAACAGCAGGACACTTTAATTAATGAAAGTGCATATAGCAACAAATGTGTGTGTCATAGTCGATCGGCACTAGTTGGTTTGTTGTTGCAGTTTTCGGGATTGCGAAATTGCGGAATTGTGTCACACGCATGCAGTTCGCGAAATATATGCACAATTAGTGACACTGTACCAAAGGTGTACGTGAACAGTGCCGAGTGTGCCAAATCTTAATTTATTTGAACTGGTATAAGACCGCCGCCAACCTGTCAAATCGTAAACTTAAGACCCAGATCTAGCGCGGCCAGTTTTCTAGTTCAGTTTTGGATATTTGTGGTTAAAACATTAAATCTATTTTTGTTTAAATACACAGGAAATTATGAGCTCCAGCATTCCATTCAAAGTGGAAGAAATATTTTTTGTTTCTAGTTTCTACCCGCACAAAATGTTGCAAAAGAACAACTTTTATCAACCGGAAAGAAATTGAAAACAAAAAAAAAACAACTTCTGCCACTATTTTGAAATAATCCAAACTAATCAGCACTTTTGTATTGTCGGTGCACGTTGCATTCGGTAATTATATGCTAAAATGTATATAAACGAAGAGAAACGGATGATCGATGAAATAAATAAAAAATGCCGATTCATAATCATTTAACATGAATATGCAAAAAAATGTTTCATTCATAAATTGAATGTGGAACTTGTGTGTATGATAAACGTGAGGAATTTTATGATGAAAGAACTTTCACAACTGCAACAATTGTCGCATTTGACGAAACACAGCAAATTTAACATTTACTTTTAATTTCTATTGCTAAGGTTTAACTAAATTTTCTTCATATGTGTTATTAGGCGACGTATATCGCCTTTGACAAAAACTGGCCTTTTTGCGCATTCTGAATTGGAAAAATATTAAGCTAAAAAATATACAGCCTTTTTGGAGGTTGTTGCTAAATATAAAACCGCGGCACATGCCCGCAGCGATATCGGCCGACTTTGGCCGTTGAGTTGACCGCGAGAAAAACGTTTTCATCACGTTACATGTTTTTTTTTTAAATCGTTTTGTGTTATCTCAGCTCGCGATTGTTGTAGTCCCGTGAAAGCCGGCTTTCGTCAGAAACAGATTATTAATTAAATTTAAAAAAAAGGATCTGCATTCAGCATAAATATAACGACTCACCTATTGCAATGTTGCACAAAATTGAATCACAATAAATTAATAAGGAAACCGGCAAATCGACGATGTTCAGTAACGTGCGCTTCTTACCGTCCGTGGATCGGACGTTTGCAGACTGCAACGAGTGTGAAAACGCGCCATGGGAACGCGTCCAGAACGTATGCATATACACAATTTGTGTTTTTAGCATTCACGCTGCGCTGCACCATTGCAGTACATAAGAAGAAAGCTCCACATAAAAATGCACAACAACAAAAAACGGTTTCATTCATGTGTCCTGTTTTCTGTTCCTCCACCGATTTAGCTTAGTTGACTTAGCTGATTCAAGAAATCCCATATTGGCCAACTGATAATGTCGCAATCGATACTCTTTACTTATTCACCCTTGAACAACCCAAATAGTTTGAAATGCTGATCGATCGATTTTCATTTTTCAGTGTAATTTTTGGTGATTTATTGGAAAATGTATATATAAAACAATTGCATCAATTTTCTGTGCGACACGTGCTATCTTAGTACCTGAATAATATGTGAAACGTTTATACTCCTGTATGCAGTCAGCACAATTGAAGCAGGATCAGATTTCAACGCGTGGACTTGCGACGACGGGCATACCTACGCATTTCCTGAATTCATAGAATGAAAAATAAAAATAAGTATGAATGTTTCTTAATATATGCAGTTTTTTTTTGTTACTTACTTCTTTTAACTACATTTTGTCTTATAAGCGAAATTGCGGCAAACTTTGTAATTATGGTAAACGTACTCACTGCTTTGTATAGCGATATCATTATACATAAAAATATGCTGAAGTTGAATTTATTGAATATCGCGTTTGTGGGTTGTCTACTAAATTTGGGAGAGTAGACTTGAAAATATAAGTGGCCTAATATCGCTAATGAATCTTAGATGAAATATTAAAATCTGTTTTATACATTATATCTGTTCTTTAATATTTTTAACTAAGGATAGTCTCAAGAAGAATTGAACTTAATTTGATTAGCTGGCCAATCATTTTTCTTTAATTACTTTTGCGATAAAAATAACATTAAAGAATGAGTAATGAAGTTTGAACTTCAATTATGTCTTTCAAGTAAAGACGACTCAAAATGAAGAATCAAAATTCGAAGTCAGCGCTTTTCTGCGTGTGCCTTCTATTTCGACGTTTGCTGCTAAATACTCGCGTCTCAGTTTTCATCAATGAAATATTATATTTAAGTCGCGTAATGTTTTTTGATAAAACTCATTTTTTTGAACTGTACAAATAATCTTTAATTAGCTCATTTAATTATTGATTGCTAATTTTTAATTTCGATGCAGATTAAACATGTAGCGTCGATGCATCCACCTTAAGAATTTTACAAAAAATAAATAAATATTTATTATATGTGCTAATATAAAGAAGAAAACGCTACGCGCTAAAACTACAGAGGAATCTTAATCTTTAATCTAAGACAATTATTAGAAATTGAAACGAGGGGGAGGAAGGGAGCTGGAGATGTTTTAGTGCATCAAGACGATAGGAAAAGCGCATGTGCAGAAAGTATATGTGCTAGTCGCATACGCGTTGCGTGCAGCACATCTTACGATCGTATGGGCATTAGAGTTTAGAGAATAGAGATGGATCGTCATTGATCTTCAGCGGCCATACCCACCGTGCCAGCCATCTTTGCAGCTTTTGCATTATGCACCAGGCACAAGAAGTGCATGTGCGGATCGGTTATTCGATGTTCAGTGCACGGACGGTTTAGTTTAAAATTTATTGCGATATATGAATTTTGAATGTATAATTTTGTGCTAAAGTGAAAATTATAGGTAACACATTTTAGTTGAAGTAAGTTATGTTTCCGATTGCATTGTGGATACTAATGTGAATTGAATAATATTAATTAAAGTGAATTTAAGAGTGCAATTAAAGTGTTCGTTGTGTGTTTTTATTTTGTGTTGAAAAACATTTGTCCAAAAGAAATAATTTTTGATCGTCTTAACTCATCTTTCATCTTTAACAAAAAGAATTTACACAAATTGATTGACTTCCCTCAACGATCAATAAATGTGATCTTTAGTAAATTGCAAATGAAAACACAAAGAAAAAATTATTCAATTAAAATTACAATTCCTTTACCTTCTCCTTTTAGAAAGAGTCTTTGGTTATACTAGAGAAAAAATGCTACAACAAAAAACTTTCATTGGAGTACATGGAATCAAGTTCGTAGCATAGTTTCCGCATCGAAAATGGAATCACGCGATGAGCATTAGAATCACTTGGAAAGTAAATACTTAATCTGGCCGATTCTAATGTTTGATCAGCGACTATGTACTGTGCATACATATACGAGTATATAACTTCGCATTCTCCATATATTCCCACTTAGATCGTTTTACATTTCAATTTGGATCGATTTACTTTTTCCCCAGTTCTTATACGTTTACATGGATATATGTTTTACTTTTATTTACCATAAAAAATAATAACGACATACATAGAATGCCAACATAAGTTGAGCACATAACTAAAAGAAGAAAGAAGCTTATTAAGAAGGAAGAAATGTGAAGCCGTAACTTCAAAGAGTGTGCGTGTATTGAATCTGGAATGGGTGGAGCAGTTATTTTGTTCTTTCTGCATTTATAAGAAGAAAAAAACAAAAACGCTTTAAGTACTTGTGATTTTGACTTTCCAAATTACTTGGAAGATTAAAGGAAAGTCGCCACCTTTAAAGGATACATTAATCTTATTAAATTAATTTTTCTAATTTTTCAATTCACTAGCGCGTTGCGTTTAACTTGATAAATTAGAAAGTTGCAATTTTCTGTTCAAATTGATATTTCATCCCTTAGCTTGGGGATGGTTTCGCTAATGTGAAAGATAAGAAAAAGATACGGAACCAACTCCAAAGCTTGGTTAAACGATCAATCACACACACACACACACACACACACACACTCTCTCTTTCACACCACTTATTCTCAGCAACCTCTCTTCTTTACCCATCTCAGTTAACCGCGCGCGGGCTTCTTGTAATAAATTATGTGCTCACATTTCTTCATACATGCAAACCATATGTACCGCGGCAGAGTGTATAAGCGCGATCGTCCGAATAGTCGAGTTGCGATCGAGTGTACGTAATGTACATATAAATCGTTCACATGTAATACATATAGTAGGGTTTTCAATATATCAAATGCCCGTACCTACATATTTATTTGCTTATATGTCCCGATCGTGGACGCATATAAATATAAGAGCCATCGTTTAATCGAAATCAAAGGTGTTTTCGCGCGATCTCTTTTCGGTGCTTTTCTGTCCACTCACATTTCGAGCGCACATTTTGCATTTAGCCGTTTAGGAAGACAGTCATGTTTCTTGATCGCTGCTAGCTTTTTAATATTTAAAATATTATTTATAGAAAGTACTTGTATTTTTTGTCCTTAAATTTTGTTTTGCCTTAAGATTTCCAACTTAGTTGTGAGAATTCGAAAAGTTAATATTTATTTATTTATTAAATA